>JABCKO010008154.1:0-11219 GCA_018855915.1 Tephrocybe sp. NHM501043
GCGGATGGGAGGGGAAGTGATGGTGGTGGTGAAACAAGAGAGTGATGGTAATGACATGTGTGATTGATGATGAGTGATGTGGTGAAGCACATGATCGATGCACATGCCCACTCCCGGTTGTAAGGAGTTCAACTCTGGGCTGTAGGTATTTAACAGTGCTGTGGCTTAACGGGTTATATCATCAGTTAGTTTACATCAGTTTCATTACAAGGTCTCAAGTTCAACTCTCGATGGTGGCAATTTATTTTAATTAAATATAATTGAGGATGTTGGAGTCCTAGGACTCCGATCGGACTCCGAGTCCGACCTGATGTCCGATTGGACTTTTAGGGCCTGACATCAGACTCAGAGTGGAAAATTTGGGGGATTCTCCTATAATGAGTCCTGTCCACTTGTCCAATCGGACTCTGATTGGAAATGGTGGAGGAGTGTAAAGACCTCCATATGTGCATACCAAAACATCTCACTTTGTTCTGGGCTTGCCCTGCCTCAGTGCACCTGGATGTGCCCTCCCCGGATAATTTGATGGAGGATGGGCACCATTGGGTCAGTGCTTACTTGGTGGATGGAGCAAACCATGGCTCTCATATAAAATTGGGCTCTTTATTCATGCAGAGAGAGGCTTCCAAGACCAATCTTCCATACCATGTCGAAGAAATCCTCCTGGGTGTCCTTATCCTCTTTCTCCTTGCCGCACTGGTTATGCTCAGCTGAGCCATTGACTGAGACACTCTGAACTCCACTGTCAGTGGATGCCTTTTTGTGGGTGTTCTGTTCGCACAGCCATGCTACACACAAGGATTTGACTCCCAGGAGTGTTTGAATATTCAGGCAAATTATCTCGATGAATGTGAGTTGTACTTTATCAAGGTCTTCATGACCCGTTTGTTGTTTTGATTGTAAATTTCAGTGACGCATGCAAACTTGCCAGGAGCCTATATCCAAACCTAGTGGGAGATGTGCCAGACAACAGATGAGCAGTGCCTTCTCAGTGTCATGAATCCAAATGATGTGGCTCCTACTTTATCGCCAAGGCAGTGTCAGCTAGGCACTATACCTGAATACTATGTAGGTCTTTATGGTTTGCATGGTGTTTATTCTTATTCCCAGTATTAACCATCCTACTTGGCAGATTGACGTGCAAACTCCTGAGGATGTTGCAGCCGCCTTTCATTTTTCTAATGACACAAAGATAGCACTGGTTTTAAAAATACAGGTGTAAGTGATCATTGTTTATGAACTTGAAATTTGGCTCCAATGAAACCCAATAGCATGACTATAAAGGGCGAAGCAGTGCACCTCATTCCCTCACACTCTGGGTACGTTTACCTTTCAATTTCCCTTTCGATTGCACAAGAACTTATTTTGTACCAGACCCATAACCTCAAAGATGTACGAGTTGGACAAATCTTGTCTATGGCTTTTTCTTGATGTTGGTACTTACTTTCAGATTTTGTATGACCAATCTTTTGTTCCCGAGGGTTGCGACGCATCTAAAGCAAGTCCAGGAGTAACACTTGGGGTCAGGATTTATTTCTTCTTAAGCCGCCTTGAGCTTATCCAATTCATGATAGGCTGGTGTGCAATGGGGAGAAGCTTATGCTTTCGCCAAAGCTAATAACATCACACTTGTTGGAGGTAGCATTGTGTTGTCAAATGGCAGCCCAATCTTTCTGACCCAAAATTAGGCAGTCACAAGACTGTTGGTGCTGTAGGAGGGTGGCTCCTAGGTGGCAGTCATAGCATGCTGTCGAACATGATGGGACTTGGTGTCAATAGAGTGGTGAGTCCACTGCCTCTGACTCTATTTGCTGTTCATCTCATTCGACGTAGTTACAGATCATAGTCACTCCAGATGGCCAGTATAGAATTGCGAATGAATGCCAGAACAAAGACCTCTTCTTCACTCTTTGCGGGGGTTTGGTGGTTCTTATTCATGATTGCCTTTTTACTGAAACAATGTTTGTAGGTGGTGGTGGAACTTTCAGTGTCATGCTCGAGGCTACTTCTCTGGCCTCTCCTCCTGTTGCTCTCCAAACAGTGATCATTTCTTTCACCACCAGAAATTCTACGCACATGAAGGATCTATGGACCATTCTTACTGACAATGGCCTCAAGTGGGCTGACAAGGGCTGGGGCAGATTCTCCATGTCAAACATTGCTATACTGGTCAACCCCATTCTTAGTGCAGATGAGGCTGTATTGTCAATGGACCTGTTGATTGCATATGGCAATCAATTGAAGAGCAAAGGAGTAGAAGGAGCATCAGTGGTAGTGACGACGTTCCCAACTGTTGGATTGTTCTTCAACGCTTTCACTAGTGATCATGTTTCCATGTGTTCTCATCTTCTCACCATTGACTGTTTTTCAACTTCAAGCTTCAGGTCATAGGCTCTAATCTTGCAGAAGCATTGTGCCTGATTAGGAAGGACAACTTTGCAACTGCCGCCCACTGTACAGCACTGGTAGAGGGTCTACTTGCTGCAGATGCCACAACCCCAGGTCTCATTGTTCTTCTCACTGTGCCAACTTTATACTATGCAGTTGAGGGAACCACAAGTGTCACCAAAGTCCCCAAGAAGTTACTGAGAGGTAATAAAATGCCCAGACCTAGGGAAGCCTGCTGAACTTGAGATGATGGAGAAAAAAAAAGTATGGAGGATGGTACCAGAATCACAAGTCCCCCAAGGAAAGAAGATTGTCAATTGCATGTGGGTATATGCAAACTGCCAGATAAGTCATTAAGCACAAGACCCAACTGGTTGCAAAAGGCTATACCCAGATCCAGGGTCAAGATTTTGATGAGACATATGCCTCTGTGGTGTGCCTAGAATTGCTACAAATGACTATCACAATTGCTGCAGCCCTTGACATGCATGTCTGGCAGATTGACTTTATATCTGCATACCTCAACAGCAATCTTCAGCACATCATTTATATGCAAACTTGACCTGGGATAAGTGGGAGAAACAGGATGGCACTATTTCTCTTGAAAACATATATGGCATTATGTAAGGGGGTTACAATTGGTGGCATGCTCTAGACAGCACATACCAGGACCTTAAATATCAAGCCTCATGAGCAGACAGCTGCATACACTTCAAAAGAACCAGAGGCAAACACACAATCACCAACAATTATATGGACAACATCATGGGTGCCTCAATGACCAAGGTAGGAGGTGACAATGCAAAGAAGGAGCTGGGTGAGAAGTTCAAAATCAAGGACATGGAAGAACTAGCATATATTTTGGGTATAAAGTTTGACCATGATCCAAAGACTGGTAACATCTCACTATCACAGCATGCTTACCTTGAACACATCCTTGAACACTTTGGCATAAAAGACTGCACCACAAAATTGACACCACTGTCACCCAGAACCCAAATTACATCCTCACATGCACCATTGAATGAGCCAGAACATACATTTGTAAAAGATAAACCATACAGGGAGGTCCTTGGGTCACTTATGTGGGCCCAGGCCACAACATGGCCTGACCTATCATTCACCATTGGGTTACTTGCCTGTTTTCAAAACTGTCCAGGACCTGCTCATTGGAATGCATTGATCCATATCCCACAATATGTAAAAGCCATATTGGACTATTGCATAACATACCAAAGAGGCACCAATATCAAGCCTATTGGTTATGTAGATGCCAACTATAGGGGAGATCTTAATACTCAATGCTCTGTGGTGGGATATGTATTCAAGATGTCTGGGGTAGCAGTCAGTTAGAGTTCAAAACATCAAACCACCATCACACTATCAACCATGGAGGTGGAGTATATGGCCCTATCTTGTGGATGTCAACAAGCAATGTGGATGTATCATTGGTTGAAGTTGAATGAGGTGGATCTCCACCAAGTGTCACCAATGACACTGCATGTAGACAATACCTCTGCAATTACACTTGCCCAATATACTAAGGGCCATTTCTGGGCAAAACATATTGACATACATCATTACTATACAAGAGAGTGAGTTCAAAATCACAATATTGAGGTCTCACACATCCCATCCAATGAGAATATAGCTCACATCTTCACCAAACCTCTTTCCTGCCCTCCATGAATACTTTGTCAATTTATTGAAGATCTGACCTGAGCAGATGAGCCTGGGGGAGTGTTGAATATAAGACTTGCCCACCCAGGTTCAATTGTCCAACCACATCAAATACCATGGCCAAAGTGCATATTTTTTTTCTTTTTCCTTTTATATCTAAGCCACCTAAAAACATCTTGATTGGTACTGTATAGTACCAGTGCAGCCACCACCATGCTGGGCTAGTAGGAAATTACTGTAGTGGAAAATCCCTCAGTTCATTACATTAAATTAAGGGGTCCATCTATTTTCTATTACTTATTTTCATTACTCATACTGATTATCTTGTAGACTACATATTCACTTAAGTCTACAGATACATTTTTCAGGCAGATCACAGAAACTTCCATGTTCACAGATACTTCTTCAAAAGGGAGAGCCCCTACTTCCAAAAGCAGCTGAAGGTGCCAGCATCACCAGGAGCTATCCAGCCAGGCTTGTGAAGAAAGGATACAAGATGTGCATGCTGAAAACACTTGCAGCAATGCAAACTATGTATAGCAAGACATAATAGACAGAAACTAGCCAAGCGAGTGTCAGCTTCAGAAATTGGTGTGTAGGGTTGAATAGGTTCAACTCAAGGGTACAAGTGTTGGACTAACTACATAATCAGGCATATTACTAAATAAGGAATTGATGATGTCATGAGTTTGCCTAATGCCCTGACCTCTTCCCTGACAATGCAGAGCATGCATCACATATCCAGCTGCAAGGTGCAACTTTCAAATTGACACATATGATATAATACTAGAAATATTGCCTCAAGGTTCACTTTTGTGCCACAGTCTGGGCAGATTGCATACTAAAGAAGAGTTTTAATCAACATTAATTACATGTAAATGATGCAAAATGACACTTACAGCTACAGTTAGGTCCATGATGCAGCTGAGATTGACTTGAGAAAATGATAACTGGTTGGCTGACAATTGACTGGTTGAGATATGGGATTAGGAGACTTTCCATATTTGGAAATAATCACAGTCAATCAACAAAATTTCATTGCTATGGTCTAAATTGAGTGCAATCTGAGTAGAAATAGGATATATATACAGATTACTGCACTAATAAGTCCAAAAAATAAAATATTCTGGGAGGTCAAATTATCTATTTTGACCTCAAAGAACCCATATGTGGATGGGACTGCCCATTGATATTGCATAACTCAAAGTTGACACCCATTGGTCCCTACTTACATTACAAAATGATTTTAATCACTCAAAGTTCACAAGTTAATGTAGATGTTAATAGTTATCATTAATAATTGTCACACATCCAATGTATATGAATCACTATTTTACTGGCCTAGTTTGAATGGGTTCCAAAATCTGTATGTCTCAATTGTTGCAAATTGATTCTGTTACCTGTCCAATTTAGATATCATGGATATCTTTATCTGATGGTCCCCACACTGGTAGTGTCACAGAATTGCCAAAATCAAGGTAATCAACAGACTTTCTCCAGATTACACAAAGCCAACACAAGGTATTGTAGCAGAGCTTCAGGTTATACTGCAGGCTCTTGTCACCTGTCAATCCACTTGATGGTTAAGAGCCTTTGCATGTGATAAGCAAACCACTCACCATTGGCTAAGGCCAAATTTACAATTTGCCACTCCTCTGAAAGCCACACATGCCTATCATGATACTCATGTCATAGACAGTTCTCCTCCTCAATGCATCTATCATGTTCCAAAAGTGCTCTGATACCTGCACACACACACACATTTTTTAACCAAGGTGGTGGTATTTCTGTTGAACTATCATCAAGCCCAATATCTTGCCATATCACATCATCAACATTGAGGGCAAATAAACCTTTTGTTTCAATCTTCTCTGGGCATATTGCATGGGGTGGGGCCTTACAGGTCCTGATTAGCATGGCCATCTCATCACAGTTCATTGTAGAGTGCTCCAGATGATCTAGCTCAAACTTGCAAAATTGAAGCCTGTCATATAGCCATTGTTTCAAAGCAAGTGCCTGCATGCAGAGAGCAATGAAGGGGTTGTTGAGGAGCTTGTCAAGCCTCACACATTTGCTAATGCCAAGAATGGCATGCTTTTTGTGAATGTCCTGAGGGGTAGCCAGGTCACTAATGATAGTGCCATACTCCTTGACATATTTCTTCATCTCATCCTGTGTTTCTTAAAGTCAAACCAATTTGTCTATGGCATCTCTCCCTGCTCTCTGCAACTGGCCTATAAATTGTTAAGCTGTGATCAAGTATAACTGGTAAAAAAACATATGTGGAAGAAGGACTTCCTCATCAGATTCATTGGTAGTATCTTGAAGGACATTGTACCAAACAAGTGCATTTCTGAAATGCTTTTGCAATGAGCTCTGTAAGGGAAGGAAGAAAAAGGTCAACAATGACATAATGGGGGGCAATTTACCTCTGTTGTTAACTTGTAGCCTTGTTTTTGAAGGAACAACTCCACAGTTTTATTCCACCAAGTATTGTTTTGGACAATGTTAAGGAATAGCAACAATACAAAGTCCAACACCTTCAAATCAACTGCTAGTGTAGGCTCCTGTGGTGCTGAAGGGATGCAACCTCATTGAACCAGTTGGTGAGGAGCTGGCAAACATGAGCATATTGTCAATGAAATTCTCTCCAAGTCTAGTGGTCAAATTGAGTCAGTGATAGACAATGAAGTATGATGAATCTTGTCTTATATTTGAAATGAACAACCACCACTTCAATGGTATGACTGATGTTGCAACATGTGCATATTTGAATGGGGACTGCAGGTATTTTGTGAATTGACTGAGAAGCACACATGTATTCCATATATGGCAAAATTAATCTAGGTATAACCTCACCTTGCCAAGTCACCCACTGCACTTCTCTCTTTTGATGATGCCTTGACATGGGGACATCTACAACATTATCATGTTCATCATCATCCAAATAATCCTGTGGTGCACCAATGGAGTATCTGTTTGGGCAAACACATGAAAGGTATGTCTTCTGGACAAGGGTATGGCCACCCAAGTGAAATCTCATCTTCAACTAGCATTCAGCAAACAGTTCACCACATAAAGAGTGAACTTTTTATACTATATTGATGTGAGTGTAGTAACTTCAAGTCAAATGGATGGATTTACACCCATCAAATGGACAAAGTCAGTACCTTCCTCCAAACTCTCTGAGGGGGTCAGACTCCAGAAATGTATAGAAACAAGATCTGCATAATTGCAAACCTCAGAGAGAAATGTAGCACTAGATATCACATACTATGCCTTCCAATGCAGTCACTTTTTGTAGGTGTTTTTTGGTCATGTATTATGGGTGATGTGAGTTTGAGTGGAGAAAAAAGAAGGAGAATTTGTTGAGTCCAGTTATGACAGAAGTTTGGTGAGATGTCACTATGACATCATGTCTGCCATTGAGTGCCATTGGAATATCAACAAGAAATTGATTGCTGTATTACAATGTACATGTAAATTATCTGAAATAATTGTACTTAATGGTACTTACCTCCTATTTGTTTTTCATCTTGGCCCTTTTTTTCTTGATCAGAACTATACAGTACCAACTCAGGGGTACATTATACTTATTTTTCTACTTAAATATCCTTCCTGACAGACCTGTAGATTATTTACTCATAAGCTTACAGGTTAATAGAGTTCGTTACGCTGAACTGAGGATTATTTACTCATAAGCTTACACACACCAACCACTTTCCTATTCCCTTTTGCACTGGCAATGCAGCAATTCACATGACAGCCCCATTCAACATAAGATACTCATAATGTTTGTTTAGCAGTGGCATATGGTAAATTAATCATATTGATTGCAAGCTTCTGCCAGCACCTTGCTTTGCACTGAAAATCTGTGAACAGCATCCAGTATGGCACATATTTGAGGATAGGCATCATATCAACAAGATAGGCACCAGGAACAGCTACCACAATGAGAGTATGCATGGCTTGAGCAGCCATTGCAATATAGGGATCATTCTTAGCTTGAACTTCAAGTCCGTATGTAATGGCCATAATGGTCTTGCCTGCCATCCTAAAGTGTTGGGTTAATGAAGTTTCAAAGCAAAAACAAATATCCATTAACTGTCAAAGATGCCTGAACAGATCATCTGGGTGCTCCAGTATTTGACAGATGAGGCTGTGACTGGCTCTCAATTCATGGGGGTGGAAGTGCAAGGTAGCACTGGGATGAAATTTTTGGTGCAGGAGTTGACAGTGTTGATGCCTGTGAGGATCATCAGGACAATAGACACAAGCTTCAATGATCTTCTGTGTACCAATAATCATCCTGCATTGAATTGTTAGTGATTGCTTATAATGATAGCTAGCACATTAGACATACTGTACTCCATGGAAGCAACATTAAATCCCCACCCCATCAATTCATTGATCATAGGCATTCTTGTGTAAGCATGGTCCCAAGCATGCACATGAGAACCTATACAGCCAAAAGGCAAGACAACTGAACAGATACCTGTTCAGCCACTGCATGTATATATGTTGCAGTATGAGTTCTGCTGTAAGCCACACTGGGCTTACATCTTGCCTTGTAAGACCATCAGACTAATGTGAATTTCTTACACTGCACATACATACCTGTCAGGGTAGATTGAAGACCTCCTATCTAATAATTCTGTGGCTAACTGTACATTATCAAGAACAATGCTGGACTGCCCCACAATATTCAGGTGGATGATTTCAAAACCTGCATAATAGCACAGATCAGTTGTCTGACTGCAATAATAATAATGACAAGGGACACTCAACCCAACTCTTGGCACCACTTGTGGTAGGTTACCCACTCAAGGAAACTGATAGCTGAAGGATGGTGTCATGAGTTTGCCTAATGCCTTGACCTCTTCCCTGACAATGCAGTTTCCCTCCCTGAGGCAAAAATTGAGAAGTACATTGGTGCCATCAACAAATGGGATGTTTTGACTACACACAACCTCAAGGAGACCCAGGAGATCTATGAGAAGCTCTTCTATGCAGCACTGGTTTTCCCAGCTGGACAAGCTTGTCTCACTGGACTTGAAACACTACTGCCTCATTGGGTGCACAGAGGAGGGAGAACATCTTTGCCTCCATGGTGACAACCAGGGGGTTGTTGAAGGGTAGTGGAATGGACAAAGTTGCAATGCTGCCACAAACACAGGCTTTAGATGCACCCACAGATTCCTTGAATAGACTGAATATGAGGGCCAGATACACTCAGTATATGTTCCAAGCATGAAGAACCCAGCAGATAGTCCTTCTCAAGGGAACTACCTATCCCAGAGCAAGCCCCTCCCCCCAATACAGGTCCCAGAGGGACTGGAACAGTTTATCTACAATGTAGAGGGACAAACAAGCCATGCCAATAAATGACAGACACTACACAGGAGTTAGCAAGTTTTGTGCTAAGGCCCAGCAGGCCTTCCCCAAACACCCAGCAAGGGTGAGATGTAGACAAAGTCATCAGACACTCTTTCTGTTTATCCTAAATACATTTTGCATGCATCCATTGATAGTCACCCTAGCCATAAGAAATACCCATAGAAAATAGTCTTGAGGCTCACATGACTAATTGTACATACAGCAGAATGCAATTGTGTTCTGATTCTTTAGTTATCACTTGTCAATTGTCTACAGAGTACAGAATCCTATTATGGTCTGCTTTACTCTGTGTGACTTGAAGTACTTAGATATAATCTTGCTGTAGCTGCCACTACAGACTTGGTGTTGATAAGTGGTGAATCCACTTCCAACAACTCTATTTGACTTCCTTCTTATTTGATATAGTTGTAAATCAAAGTGGTCACTCCAGACATCCAGTATAGAATTGGGAATGAATACCAGAACAAAGACCTCTTCTTTGCTCTCTGCAGATGTTTGTGTTGGAATCCAGCAATCTGTTATTCACCCAAATAAACAAACAGTGGACATTTACAAAGGCCACCATATGACAAAGAAGCATATAACTTATATACTGGACTCTTAGATATAATACATCCTCAGTTGCTTATACAACAACTGAGTGTGTACCTTATTCATCTACATACAAACACACAATACTTATCTATAGCATAGGATATACTTATGAGTATCTTATAGATACTCACTAAGTTGTTTATATTCAGGTTCTAAAAGGTTATGAGCTTTTGGCCCATTAGATACTGTGTATTGCTTGTTAGATCTGAATTATCCTTGATTATGATGTGGACCAATAAATCAGCCCACCATTGCAGTGACACATTTGATCTTATCAGCATGTCACTTCCCTATACAGAAACTCTTTTATCTCTTTGTCTGGATGTGTCTCCTTGCTCACTCATCTATCTCTGGCAGTCATCTACACAATATGCCTCCAAGCACCTCCACTGATAGCTCTTCACTATCCATTCACTTGGTCACAATCAGACCAGTTGAATGGAAACATGACACATACAGTCACCTCAACCCAAAAGTGAACTTCAGGACATGGGAGCAAAGATTGGGCTTATTCCTCTCTTTCCTCAGGTTGAAGAATTATGTTTTCAAACTCCACATTGCTGCTCTAGACCCTACTAGTAAACCTACAAGCTTACAACCCATGCTGAAGGTTCACACACTCACCCATGCCTCCAGCACTCTGTCTATAGCTTGTTGGGGGAGACCCCCAATCCCCCCTTGCTTAGTGCAGGACAGGCTTCACTTTGTTCCCACTGCATGTCAAACTATTGAGGTATTCCATAGGATATAGATGATTTGGACGTCCATCTTCTGTGTTTACTGAGTCTGCACTCATCATAACCTTTTCTTGACCTGGAAATTTCTGAAGAATGTCTGAGTTGAGATCATCTACATCAGAATTTTTGCATGAGAGAATAGTTCTGTTCAAGAAGTAATCATCTCTATGATGACTTTCCAAATGTGGGTATATGGAATTGACCAATCCAGTGACTGTGTTGTTATCACATTTCATAGTTGGTGGGATCTCTATAGTTTCTCCTTCACCCAAGTTCCTTCCAGCTCCAATATCAAGAAGCCAATTAGCATGAGCAGTATTTTTAGGAGATTGTTCTAATCTCATGTTTTGTTTCAAGTAGTACACTTGAATATCCTTCCAGAGTCTGCCTTTGTTAAGAGAAGCAGCAATGATGTGTTGCCTC
>JABCKO010008155.1:0-11149 GCA_018855915.1 Tephrocybe sp. NHM501043
GCTGATCTGTGATGTGTGCCTGGAGAATTGAGAAGTAGATTTGGAGGGGAATTATGATGGAATTGGGGTTCTTGTACTCTTTTGTGGTTATGTTGCTGGCCTCAAATTGGTTGGTTAGACCATTGAAGGCATACACAGTGTCTGTGTGTCAATATTTAGAGTCGAGCTTGTGGAGATCTGTTGCCTTGAATTCATGTGTGATGATTGCTGCCTCAACTTTGGAAAAAAGGGATCTGATGGAGTTGGGCAATGCACCATTAGGGGCCAGGGCTGTTGGTGGGGGAATAAATCCTGTGTTGGGCAGCACTGTGATTGGGGGCATTGTCATGGTAGGGCTGGATGTTGGCAGAGCAGAGTTCTGGGCAACCATACCTCTGATGGCTGTTATCAGGTCAGATACCATGGCAGTGAGAGCATTGATATCTGTTAGCTCAGTGGATGGGGGGCAGAATGTCATTGGTGAGATTAGGGGAGATGTGGGAGGGAGGGGAGGTTGTTTAGGCAGAAAGCATCCTCTTAGGCCACAAGAAGGTAAGTTTGAAGTAGATTTAGGGTTCCTTTTCATGCACACATGGAGCGACAGAGAAAAGGAAGCAGATTCAATTCAGGTTCAAACACAATATAAAATGGGAGATACTGAATCTGTGAAAAAAACTGCGAGCACAGTGTAAGACGATGTAATATTTAATGAGCATAAAAAAAAATTAACCTACCTGCGAGTGCCATGTGAGACAATGAGGAATCTTTGCTGCACTTGCAGGCCTATATCTAGGAGGTTGTCAAAGGTTCTTTGTTAAGTGTAATAATGACAGAAAATTTATAAAAGGCTTAAGGCAGATAAAAAATCTGTACCCAAATTAACCCCAGGCAATCCCCCCTTTTTTCACACTTGCCCAGATCAATGTTTGTTTGGATATACTGCAATAGTTAACAATCTTAACATTGTGACTGATTTTTCAAAATGACATGTATTCAACTTGAAAGTGAGTGTTTATTAGCTGACCCAGCTCTCCCCAACTTTGACATTTCCTAAAATGGCAATACCACAAATCACATGTTTTTGAATGTTAGAAAGCTATGTTGAGTTTGTTGGGTATACATGTCATGTACATACATATTTTACTCATTCTGCTCAACAAAATCCCTTGAGCTCCTATCACAAGTTACAAAACCTGCACATCCTGTTGGGAAACAAACAGGAAGAACCAACTAGCTTCATGTGCAAGGGCAAAAGAAGCAAGCATTCACAGAAAAACATGTAGAGAGAAGAGATGGCAAAGGGGAAATGGGTCAAACAATGAAGAGGAAGATGATTCAGTAAGTCCCTCATTATTTGAAGCTTGATTTATCTACCTACAAGGTGACTGGTTTTACAGCCTATCAAAGTTTTGATGATGCTGCAGGTTTCATGGAGAATTTGCAAGCAGAAATGAAGGCACATGACAACATATTGTTGAATGCATGCTACAACATGCCATATAACCCTAATGTTACAGCAAAAGAACATGTCCAAATGATCATGCAAGAGATTTGGCAGATAACTGGATATAAATTTACATGAGTTTGAAGAAAGCTTAATAGACAAGCTCACAACTTACACATCAAAAAGTGTCAGGGACAATAAAGAACTGAAACATGGCCCCTGTATGAGGTTTTGGTGTAGCCAAGATGCAGGCCACAAAAAGAAGTCAAAGTCATCTCAGAAGCCAGGCACAAGTCAGCAAAACATTGTTGGAATGAAACAGTACACCACTGAATGGTTTCCAGGTTCCCAACACCTGTGACCCAATTTGTGACCAGGATGAAGTGCCATCTGGAAGGCACTTCAATTTCAGCTGGATTCCAGCCATGTGGGACTCTAATACCACCATGGTACCAGCATCCCCTCCCTCTACCTGACAGGTTTTCCTGGACTCCAGGTGTTTGCTCACCTGTATCTTACTATAATCTATATTGTATTTGGAAATGTGATAACTGTATTCTACCTGCTCTCACCTTGTATTGACTTGACAACAGAGATTATCTACATTTAGTTTTCATTGAGGCCACAAATCTCACACCATGTATGTTGCTGCACAATGGAAGTCACACCCTACAAGCAGCCTCATCCTCGAGCTGTGGTCAGGAACATGATTCCTCTCAGGCTCGCATATCTGAGCTTTTTTACAGCATGTCAAAGGCTGAATGAAATTACCATTGATTAAAGAAAGCAGGTAGTGTATGACATGGTCTGTAAGCATAGATAGCAGAGAATGGGGCTGAAATTATAGTTGCTGATATGGTATCAAGAAATACTATGAATCATTCCACCAATGGCCTTGCTTAATGCTTGTTTTAAGAGGAAGAAGTGAGTCCAGCAGAAGCAGAAGCAGAAGATGATGGGGTAGAAGAAGCAATACTGTCATCAACTTCCTGTTGCCAAGTATTGCACACCTCAGGAATTGTGTAATTCTTGTCTGCACCATCATACTTGCTGCAGTCACAAGACATGTAGTTTGCAAAAGCTCTATGATAGCCAGGAGTGTCAACACATACATATTGTCTGTGGCTGTGAAAACTTACTTTGTCATCTTATGAGCATTGCCTCCAGCATATTTCTGGATTTTTGACAGCCGTCCACTTTGTTCCAAAAATCTGGGCCATCTGTGTGATGATACTGCTATGAAGAGTGTCAGATTGATAGTACATGTTGCAATATTCAACCAAGCTCACAAGCAGGGCCAATCTTGCACAAAGATGAACAGTCTGGTTATGCTGCATTGAGAGTCATATATGACTCTTGTGGCAAGATCATAGATGGTTTAGCTTGTACTGATGCCTGCCTTGATCTGTAACTTCTAGGTGAGTTCAGAAAATAAATATTGATATGCAACTCATGTCTTTCTTGATCATAGATTGAGTCTGAGTCAGAACTTCATTGACAGCAGTTTGCAGAGTGAGCAATCTATTGGGGTCATTTGCAATGTTTTTGGGAAGATGAAGGCTCTGCTTGCAAAGAATTGCCTGTAGGTAGATTAAGCACAGATAAGGGTCCAGCAGTGTTGAAATAGAGGCAACCTACAATGAGATGATTTGCAGGCACACTGCCTTTGTATGTGGCAAGCTTAGGTGAGAGTAAGACTGATGCCCCAGTTACCAGCCTCATCCCTAGCAGGGCTTGACAAACATGACTGCATCAGTTTATCAAGTTCATGATCTTCCTTTGTGAGGTCTTCTTGAGGTCAAACAGAGCAGGTGTGTACAGCCTAAGATTGAGCAGAGCCTGGGGTGCAACAGCCTGAGGTTGCTCAGAAACTGGAGTTGCAGGTGCAGGTGAAGACATGTCCAAGAAACAAGGAAATGAGCAACAAAAGAAAGGAATGAACTTGATAGTGGTTGAAGGAATGAAAGAAAGAACTGAACAGTTATGCTCTGCTGGCAGAAATTTGAATAATTTCCAAATCCACACTAATCTCAGAGTCACTCCAATTCACTATTCATGAATAGTGTTTGAGGTTGAAGAGGCCACAAACCCACAGAACTTCTAGCTGGTGAGGATTTCTCTTCTTGTGCAATACCAAATCCTCAACTTATAGTCAGACTTTGAGACAAACAATGAGGGAAAAAAATGAAAGGCTCATTTGTGTTGTACCTTCTTCAGTGAGCAATTTAAATCTCTATCAAGCACAACTCTAACAGTTTTACAGCATCCTTTTTGTATACAATGCTCAGCATAATTGCTATGATGCAAAATGCACTGCTTCTGGCAAGTGGCCCACCATGCAAGACCACCTACCATCTGGCATCTATGAAAAGTTTATTGTACACAAGAACCTTGATTGATACATCATAAACATACATGCATTTCACAATGCCCATCTCCTTCATGCCATTCTTCCTTGTGAGCTTGTACAACCTCTACCCTTCTCTGGCAATCATCAAAAAGATCATCATGATCTTACCCACATTTTGTGTGAGACTCAATGCCAGGGCTGACTTTTCTCCCAGCTGGAGATTCAGTATGTTGGCTAGCTGCTGTCTCAGGGCTCATTGACCTGAATTCTGATACCTGGGCTTGAGCTGTGGCCAGGCATCATGGAGATAATTGATCATGATGACATCCAAACAAGGCACCTACAGGGCACATGTGAACTGATTGGTGGTGTATCCCTGTTAGAGTTGTCTTGTCATTTCATGCTCAAGGGACAGTGATGGCATACTGATCAACATACATATGGAGCATCATGCAAAGCACATCTACTATGTTGATGTGAGCATGCTGCCAGAGGCAATGGACATGAATTGGACCCATGTGAACTGGCTTACACCAGTTGCAATGGTTGCAAAGGTCAAGGACTCATATCCAT
The DNA here is from genome assembly GCA_018855915.1 of Tephrocybe sp. NHM501043. Taxonomy (NCBI): domain Eukaryota; kingdom Fungi; phylum Basidiomycota; class Agaricomycetes; order Agaricales; family Lyophyllaceae; genus Tephrocybe; species Tephrocybe sp. NHM501043. The sequence goes on from JABCKO010008155.1 coordinate 4,347, forward strand.
CAGTCACTTCAAACCAGGTGCATACAGCTTGGAGGGAACTGAGTCAAGTCTACTGGCAACGTGATGAGAAGCAGCTTCTGTCAGTAAAGAAGCTGTTAAGTGAATTTCCTAACAAAGTTGAGGTTTTTGACATTTAAGACTTACCAGAGGGTGTCGAGATCCTAGCATGGATGATGAACAAGATTGTTACTCCCTTAAAAGGGAGGATCATGGAGATTGGCCTTGATGCAACATGTAAGTCATTATGAAACTCCTTAAGAATAAACAAACTCACAAAATACACTAGATAACACAAATTGGAAGCATCTTGAACTTTACAGTATAATGGCTGAAAATGATAATGCTAGCTTCCCATTGACTTATTGTCTACTATTGACTGCGACTGCCATTGGCCAAAACAAGCACACAAATGACAGCTGAAGAAGACACTTGATCATCAATGCCAGTTGACAACGGCCATAGTGAGGTAATGTCTGGTGACATGCTATTGAGTCACACTCATGCTCATGTTGATGGACTCGAGCCCGTCGACGATAGTGCTGTCTTGGAAATTTAGTTGATGTCCATTATCTTATCAACATATATACATGGCTTATCAATATTAATGTTATCTAATTATCTGCATATCTCTGAAGGTCACGAGGTGTCAGAGTGGGGGAGAGCAAGGGGCACTTGTGTTTATTTGGCTAAGTCATGAAGTTTAGAATTGAAGACACCTGCCATGTTCAATGCAAACGGCTGTAATTATTCAGTGGTTTATTTCGGACATTATTCGGCACAAACAGGAATTCCCGGTCCTGAAGCCGAAATTTCTGACTTCTCGGAGTTCTGTAACCGGTTCCGAGGGTTCTTTGATCATATCGACTTGGACAGATCGTACGTGAACTCTGCGGAATTGCAGTCCAGTAAAATTCACAGCAGTTCTCCCACCCACCCCATTGACAACATTATACAGCCGTGAGAGTTTCGATAGGAATCTTCACAGGAACAGACCCAGGTCTCCCCAGGTATAAGAGGCTGTTACAGCAACATCGTATATAGAAGGACCGACCGTATCTGCAACTTTCATTACTCCCCGAAGGTAAGCAAGCATGACTCTGTTGTCGGCTTAGTTTGGCTTAACTTGCGTTCAGAGTATATCACGATCAAGTGGGGCTAATATCACTGTAGACCTTGTCGCTTAGGTCCGTTCTCATTCATTTTTGTCCTGCTATTCCACTGACTTTCAATCTGTTGTGCTAAATCTCATTCGAAAGCCACTTTCATATCTACACACCTCCCAGGCTCGGACATGCCAGTAAAACCAGACGCCGTAAAGCAGTCATTCGGGTACGTAAACAACGTCCACCCCAGTTGCAAGGAGGAGCGGGCTCACCAAGAGTTTCTGAATGAAGTGCATCCGGAGAACCAGAGCAAACGTCGCAAGGGGAACCTGTGAAACCTGTGGAATCCGGACCGTCTAGTTCTGTAAAATCCGGCCCAAACGCCACGAAGTAGATAGGGATTACATTTCTAGTGTTTATTTTTGAAACCAGGGGTCATCCAATAAAAACAGATACTACTTAAATAAAAATGGACGCTGGTCCCCCTTCCAGTGTCAGGTCATCTATGTCGAAGAACTATTAGCAAGAGCAAATCCTTCTTGGAAACGGGCGCCTTCTCAAGACATCCAATCCCAAACCCCGACATCTAAAAGAACGCCTGATTATCCTGGATCCATCCTCATCGTCTTCAAGCTCAACGTCTGCTTTCTAAAACCTAAAACGAAAAACAATCCATCGTCCCTTTGGAAACTCCGTATATATTCCACCCAAGAGCATCCATCCATTCTCTGACGGGTTCAGACAAGTTCTCCTAAACGGTATTTACGATGAACGTCGTAAGATCGTCTCAAAGACGTCATGTACGCGGGAGCAGGAGAGGGATGTGCCTTGGGAAACCCCCGACTTTGGCGCAACGCGTGTCCGGGATCTACGTAATCTCATCGTCTCCCTGACCATCTTCAGTGTATGCTGGGCGGACAGTTCGGGTGGGGTGAGGTGGGGGAGGGGGGGAGGGGGAGGAGATGCGTGAGGAGGTGGTGGAGGAGGGAGGGCGGTGGTAGGCGTTGACAAAGGAGAGGTCGGTGGAGCCAGCCCAGCTGGACGTAAGTAAGCTACATATAGAGATGAATTACCACGCACAGAAATTAATCGAAACGGGTCTTGTCATTATATTAAATGGGCTCGTGTTCATCCCCCTCATCCAACCCCACAAAGGGCCAAGCAACGAAACCATAGGCGCAGGCGCAATTAAAAAAGAAAAAAAACAATGATCCCATAGCGAAAATAGCGAAAAAAAAAAACCAAAACATGTAAAGTAGTTTTTTTGAAAAAAAAAAAAAAAGGCATCATATCATGTAACAACAAATGCGAATAGCATGCGTCATAGAAGTTCGTGTGTGGTGTGATGTGGCGTAGGGCGTATGTGTGTGCTCTCACCCAGTTTCAGGGTACGCATACGCGACGTACCTGCCCCCCTCGCCCAACTCGCCCTCCTCGTAGCCTACAACCCAGCTCTCGTCCCCGACCGCCCAGCTCTCATCGCGCTCGCGGCCGCGGCCGCGCCCCACCCAAATCTCGTCCCCATCATCCTCGCACCCCGCAGTCCAGCTCTCATCGCCCGGCTCCACCCCCGCCCCCGCCCCCGCCCCCACCTCATCCTCGTCGCGGCCGAACCCAACGACCATCACATCCGATATATCCGGGTCCTGCAAGTGCCGCTCCGCCCTGCTCCTCGTCCTCCTTTCCTGCGTCGCAGTAAACTCAGCCACCTCCACGACCTCCTCCTCCTCCTCCTCACGCACGACCCCGCACCCACACGCCCTCGTGCTCGTGCTCGTGCTCGCGCGCCGCCGTCCCCTCTCACCTTCCTCGCTCCCGCTCTCCGACCCGGTCCCGGGGGAGACAAAGTACCCCACAAACACGCCGCGCCGCTCCTTCTTGCGCTCGCGGAGCACCTCGAGGCTGCGCATGCGCGCGCGCATCCACGCGGCTTCGTCTTCCATGCCGAATGTCCAGTCGGGGAGGTCCGAGTCGATGGAGGTGCGTGTGCGCGAGGAGGGCGGGCGGGCGGGGGCGGGGGCGATGCGTGGTGGGGGTGGTGGTGGGGGTGCGTGTGATGGTGGTGGGGGTGGTGGGGGTGGAGAAGCAGCAGATGCGCGCGAAGGATAAGGAGAAGGATAAGGAGAAGGGGATGGATGGCCCGACTCCGATCTGGCCTGCGCATGCGCATGGGGCTCGCTCCCAGACGCGGTGAACACCCCCGGGCGTGTCTGCGTCCGCGTCTCGAGCCCCAGCCCACGCCCGAGCCCGAGCGCAAGCATCCTCCCCGAATCCAGCGACCCCGCACGGCGCGTCTGCGCCCTCCACGCTCCGAACTCGCTCGGGCCCGCGCTCCCACTTGCACTTGCACTTGCGCTTGTGCTTTTGCCGGCGGCACGCGTGGAGAGGCTCTTCCCGAGCTTGCGGAGGCGACTGGTCGGGGGCTTCTCCTGCTGGTTCTCCTGCTGGTTCTCCTTGCCTTTGGTGGGGCGATTGGGCTTGCGGAGGAGGGACGACGCGTACTGTTTGATGAGCGAGGGCGGGCGTTGGTTCTGGGTTTGTTGGGCGGAGGAGAAGGTGAAGGTGGAGGTGGACGCGGCGGCCTGGGCGTTGTTGCCGAGCAGCGGGAGGGGGGTGATGGGCCGGCTCTGGGACGGGCCTGGGAGCTCGACGCCCGCGGCGGCAAAGACCTCGCGGAGCGGGGCGTGTCCGTTGGGGGACTGCATCCTGTGGGCGTAGGAGCACTTTAATCTAAGGACGACGGGTCAGTAAGGTACGTGAGTAGGATGCGGGGGGAAAGAAACGCGCACCCAGGGCCCAAGACGAACTCGCCGCCTAGCTGGTGGACGTCCCCGGCGCGTTCCCAGACGGGGAGGCCGGCTTTGAGGGCGCGGACGACGACGGTGGCGAGGGCGCCGACAGTGCTGCGTTTGGCGGATCCGGTGGTGGGTGGGTGTTTGGTGGTGTCGGTTGGGTTGGTGCGGGACATGCCGAGGGCGTCGTAGAGCTCGCCGGTGGGGTCGGCGTACATGTGGGAGGTGAGGCCAAGCATGGCACGGTACTTGTCGATGTAGGCGGGTGGGCCGTTGGTGATGAGGACGACGGGGGCATGGGTGGGGCGGGGTAGGTCGGAGGCGTAGTCCTGGGAGTGGGGGCACCAGAAGTGGCGGAGGAAGATGATGATGGTAGGGCGGTCGGCGAAGAGGGAGAGGAAGGAGACGCGGATGCCGGAGGGGGCGACGAGCGGGAGGGCAGCGGCGCGTTTGAGCTGGGCGGAGGACAGTGTGTGGGACGCAGGCGAGGGCGCAGGGCGAGGGTCGGTGAAGGCGAGCGCGTCGTCTGCTTCTGGGGTGAGGGAGGGCGAGGAGATGTGGGAGATGTGGATGAAGGACGAGGGCGTGTCGTCGTGTGTGGCAGCAAACAGGGCACTGGGCGGGGTCGAGTACGACCGTTTGTGGGGCGTCGAATGGGGCTGCGCGTCGAGCACGTCGGCTTTGAGCGCATCGGCTTTCACGTCGGCCTTGAGCGCATCGGCCTTGAGCACGTCGGCTTTGAGCACGTCGGCTTTGAGCACGTCGGCTTTCACGTCGGCCTTGAGCACGTCGGCCTTGAGACTCGCATTCGACCTGCGCGTCCGCAGAACCCACAGCGGTGCAAACGGATCCGCGGGGTCGGGCGTCGGATAGCGGATGTCGAGCCCCGGCAGGTCGAGGCCCAGGCTCTGCGTTGGAGGCGGCTTGCGCTTGATTCGCAGCATGGCGGTGGCCCTCCAGCGTTCCCGTCGGTTTATGTACCCGCACCCCACTGGCATGTTGCAATCACACGTGAGCCACTCAGGGTCACATTCATGCAAACATAGCCATGCTCCTTGCCCTGCGAGTCTGTCTCAGTCCCTCCTCTTGTGTCCTCCAACACGATCGTGCAAATCGTTCCTTGCTCCATCGTGTCTAGCCAAGCATCCACTTCTCGGCATTGTGGCACTCCCAGAATATCAACCTTCATAACCCATATACATTTAGCGCCTTCCCAAACCACGCGCAAAGTCTTCCGCTTTCTCTTATTAGTCTCCTTCTCCCCCTTCTTTCTCTCCTTCTCTTCCTTCTCCTTCCCTGATACTCCTTTGACATACATAAACCACTGCGGCGCTATCTGTATCGTCTCGAGCTGGTCACCTCCCAATGACATGCCTACAGTCCCATGCCTTGTTGTTTTCATCGATGACCTCCACGTCAACATCTGGGCATGCCGGCGAACGCGGAATCCGGATTCCATCCAACTTCATCTTCAGCCCCCATGCATCTGGCCACCTGCGTTTGACTCCTCTCTCCTGTTGATCGGCAAGAGCTCGATGATCCCCCTGTCTGCCCGTGAAAAAGGTCCCTTTGCTGTCCCATGCACAGAACACACTCAGCCATCCCCCAATCCAGTACGGTCCCAGAACCGCGTTCCTCGTGCACTATGCGCTCCCAGAATTCTTTGTCGGCCTCCGGACCACCGGCGTCAAATGCACGGACAGATCTGAAGAGGATCGCACGGTGCATGCCTGCCCATTCTGTGGGCTCGTCACCGAATTCATGGAGTTTATCAACGCGGGTAAGGATAGACCGCCAGTCATCCTGGGTCCCTTCGAGTGTAACAAAAGGAAGCCCACACTCGATCATCATTTGATAACTGAAAGCGAATGACAAAGTCAACCCCCCCAAATCCTCAGAGTTCAAGATTGCAACTTACTCTTTCAGAGTCGACATAAGGGGCACTAAGCAGATGACGGAGTCGTGTGGTGTGGTGGTGGTAAAAACAGGAATCACTCGGGGCACCAAAGACGGATCTTTCACCTAGAAACTAAAAACATTTCAGATTTATTAATATAAGCAACGTTGGACTACGTACGTTCTTCTGAACCTCGCCAGTCATTTGGATGGACAACCCACCGAAATCCATGCCAGCCATTGTCCAAGAATCAGAGTACACCGTCAGTTGTTTTTTCCCCTCGTGAGCGACGAATTTGTCACGCAGTTCTTTCGCGTGAGCATTGACGCTATACACATAAGATTATCCGCAGAGAGAGAAGCGACAAACGACATACTAAAAATTGAACTGGGATAAAATTGCTATCCACATGTCGTCAGGTCTGTGGGGGCGCATCAGTCAATACCATGACTGAGGAGTGTAGCCGTCAAGGAGCGTACCGTACAACAAGGTTATCCCTGAACAAACCTATTTTTCTGCGCAATGACAGACTGCAAAGGCTGAACGGAGCACTGCGAAATCTTCACAGAAAGATGGGTTGTTCTAAGCTGCGACAGTATTTTAGAGTGGTCGCTCTCGGCCGTCTCATAATCGGTATTGACGGGGGCTGGAGAACGTTCTGAGACTCTGAAAGTGACGGGCATGGATGGCAGAGCAGATAGGCTTGTTCTAATTCGTGCCATGGATGGAGGCCTTCTTAAGCCAGCCATGGCCTGTGCATTTCCACTGCAAGTTCTCCACAGCAAAAAAGAAACGAAAAGGGAACAGAAAGAAAAAAGAAAAAGAAAAGAAAAAACAGCGGCAGCAGCTGAGTCTGGCGCACGACCGTCCCTTGTGGTTTTGGTCTGGAAGATGCTGATTTAAGTTTGCTCTCGACATGGTTCGGACATTGGACCCACAGTCCACAGGCCCATCATGCTGATGAACCATAATTACGTCGACCGAAAAAAGAGCAGCGCAGAGAAGCTTTCA
>JABCKO010008156.1:0-11085 GCA_018855915.1 Tephrocybe sp. NHM501043
CAGAAAAAAAGTGGGGCTGCTACAACCCCCCCCACCACCTCCCCCCCCCCCCCCCCCCCCCCCCCCCCCCCCCCATCACGGCATTCTCAAAAAAAGGCCTCGAAAATAGAATGCGTCCAGCCAGCCATATCGATGAGCCCAAGCGCCTGATCCACAGGTGACAAAAACGCCAGCGCCCTCTCCTTTAACGACATGAGGAAGGTGCGATAACCCTGGGTGACCAAGTTCTGACGAATCTGTCAATGGAAATCGCTTGAAGATGAGCAGACTATCCACCTTCTTAGCGCAACCAGAACTCTTTAAAAAGCGCGTAATAACGTCAGCCACTGCCGTCGTGTTCAAAAAAGAAGGTTCAAAGGCATTGTATAGCTGGAATACGCGTCGTGAACCTGTGTCCCCGTTAGAATGAGAAGGAATGTACCTGATGGATTGTTTCATGAAACTAGCATCGTCTGCAGGGAGAAAATTGTCAAGCAGCACAAGGAGTCCAAATTCTGTCCCACACAAACGACCCTCTCGTACTGGTTCCTCCTGAAAGTCGGCTGCTGCGATTGAAACGACGCATACTGTACGTAGACGTTCGTGAGGGCATACGTGTTTCGGAAACAATGCGCTGCATAGATCAGAATTTCTGGAGTTTTCGTCAGATACCGTTGGGTATGGGATGTGGATCTGAGAAACTTACAGGGTACAGTGAGCGCTTGTGCGAAACGAATACGGAGGGCAGCGAATGGGATCGGGGAGGACAGGATATACTCTAAGTCAGGCAGAACGTAGATGGTGGGGTAATTTGAAGGCAGAGTTCTGAGAAGACTAGATAGATGTGAATTGAAAGAGTCTGCCATGCTCCTCATACAGTGTCAAAAGATTGGATCTGCGTGTTTATACGGTTTGTAATATCGTGAAATATGACAGAAACGGCAGCATTTGTGCAGGAAAATAACCTTGACGTGCAGACATTCTGGTGCAGAAGAAATACAGGTCAGAAACTCGTATGGAGCTGGGGAGAAGCGGTTGAGATGTACCATGGCGGAATCCAAACTTCAAAGTAGATTGCTATTCAATAAGAAAGGTGAGCTGTTGAATATCGAGCACTCCCGTTGATTGTACAGACCAGCAGACTCACCTTCCTTCTTGATGGTGAGAGTTGAACGCAAGGACGGGGGCACAGCCACACAAACAACTTGCTCCTCAACTTTCCTGTGACGGCAACCACGCCTTGCTTCGGCTGATCTGAGCACTGGTCCCTCCTCAAGACCCTCCGCCAGCAAGCCGTCCAAGGATGAATGAACAAAACCTGGTTTTCTGTCTCCTGACATCCTCTGTAATGCTCGATTTTTCAGTAAGACGCGTGATTTAATCTTTCCAACGACGCGTTTGAAGGCTTCCATGTATCACAATGTCCGTCTGAATCTGAAAGTCTTCCTCTGCCCCTTCTCGTCGCCATCCTACCCGTCTTCAACGATGCCACATTTCCTACCGTTTTCCCCCCTCAGACGATCTATTCGCTATGAAGGTACCTCCCCCGTCACCCGCGCTCTCAGCCTCTGGATCGCGTCCCCGTTCTCTCAGCCTCTGGATTGCGTCCCCGTTGACGCCCTTCACCGATACGCCGCATATGATTAAAAGAAAGTGCACCGCGGTGAACGCGCCAAGTATGTACAATCAGATAGGAAGCGAATCGGCGCTGCATCCGCAGAAGAAACGGCGCACCCTCCGCTGCAGGCTGGCGGTATCTACCACTGCGTCCTCCTCCTCCTCCTCCTCCTCCTCGTCTGCATCGCCCCCGCCCTCTCCTCGCAACCCTCCTCCCCCGCGCCCCTCAACAATCTACACCACGCGCACCTTGAGCCCCTCCGTGGCCCCCCAACTCCGCCTTCCCCTTACTCTACCGCCGCTTCCTCCTTCCTCGTAATATGCCCCCGCGCCCGACGCAGACCCCACGACGCTCTTCAACTCCTCCCATCTGGGTGGGACATACAACCCCCCGCCCAGCCTCATGGACCTCTACACGCCCCGCGCGCGGGGGGGCGAGACCACGAGGGTGTGGTTGGCGATGAAGTTTAGTGCGTTCAAGTGCGTCCCCCTCCTTCCCCTTTCCTTCCTTCCTTGATTTGCTGACGACGCGACGCATCCAGCTAACACCTCCAGTACTACCACGGCATCTCCACGCCCACGGGCCGCTCCTTCGCGCCCCCGCTCGCGTTCCGCGTCACGCCGCGCGAGGAACGAGCGCACGGAGATGAAGGGGGCGATGTGCTTAGGTGCGGGAAGCGGGTCGCTGTGGAGGGCGTTGAGGATGTTGAGACAAAGGTGTGTGTTGTGCTGCTCCCTCGAGCTCTCCCTTCTTGTGTTTATCGATTGCGGTTGTGTCGTTAGGTGAAGGAACTGTACTGGTGCGTCCCCCCACGCCGATGCCGATGCCGATGCTGATTCTAATTGGGATGTGTAGGTGGGAACACGCGGCGCTGTGCCATGGCGCGTCTGAGCTCGATAATGACCCTGGAGACCCCGATGGCGTGTACGAGCACGACGCGGTGTATGCGGTCGTGTCGAAATTGAAATTGTAGATAAAAACTCGGGATCGGGATCTGGGATTGTGTTGCGCCCTTGCCTTATTTGGGTTCGTGGTGGTTTTTTTTATTTTTATTTTGGTTGTGGATGGATGGCTGATTGGGATTGGGATTGGTTCGTTGTGATTAGACGTACGCGATCGATAGGAATGGGAGTGCTGAGAGGAGGGATCGATCCTTTGCTTGCTTGTTCCTTGCTGACTGACTGACTGGCTGTGTGGGAGGATGGATGGATGGATGGAGCGTCTTAAGAGAGGACTTTTCTTTTTTTTTTTTTATGGACTTGGCCTGCTGTATGTAGTAGTTTTTGCTTTGTGTTTCGTGCTTTGTGCCCTCCCCCTTTTTTTCTCGGTTTGTGCTTGTGTTATGAATGTAAATGTTCTGCCATGATTCAGGGCCCCCCCGGGGAGAGGAGAACTTTATGAGAACCTTGAGGAGGAGGGAGGACTCCTCGGACTTAAGCCTATTAATACTGATACTGATTCAGAGTAGAGGGTATGGTACGGGCAAACAAACGTGCTTCGGCGCCACAACTGCCACATATTTGTATGTTGTATACCTCAAAAAGTATCTCCATTTGTGACTATGAATGGAGAGATAATTTACTCGTTTTCCGTTCATCATGTAGTGATATATCGTGCTTGTGTCATCATGAATGTAAACTTGCTCCGCCGTGATGGAGGGGCGCTGGGGGTGGGAGATATCTTTAACCCTGAGGGAGACCCCTAGGGCTTACCCACTACTAACTAAATACTGGTTCAGACGGGCGTGGGGGTGGGCAAGCGTGCTCCGACGCCCCACACCTTCTGTGTGTGTGTGTTTTTGCGGGGGTTTTTGACGGTTTATTTATGAAATGCTGAAATATCCTTATGAGGAGGGTAGGGGTAGGAGGAGGGGCTCTCCCTGTACACTGGTTTCGGGAGGGGAGTAAGGAGGGTTGTTTGTGAGAATTTCTGCTAGCAGTGACGGGACTACTAGTAGGCACACACTTGCTATTTCAAAGCAACGGAAATCAGGTTGAGCCAACAATTATCTGGGACAGGATCAGAGATAACGCTATATAGGACATGAATACCATCAATTTGGAAAGTTTGACAAGGGTGGAATGATACAAAGACAAAGACATGACATGCTTACTCTGCCTCTACTTCTGCCGGCTCAATACAGTCCCATGGTCGTTGGACTACCCGGTTATTTTTCCGAGCCTCCTCGGTGTCGTCCAGATAGTAGCGAGGCGTTGGGCGCACTTGGTCGAGGGCGCGATTCGTGGCATAAAATGTGTACGGGGGGCAGGATCTAATGAAAGTCGTGTAGATGCCAAAAAGCATATATGCAGTATCGTGCCATTCCTCCTTCTCCTGCAGATCAAAACCGGTGTACGCAGGGGAATCGCGAGAGGCGCATTTACCCAGAAAGAATCTGTTTGCAGCAGCGATTGTCAAGCATGGGTGCATGGAAGATGTGACGACGGTGCGTCCGGGATCGCATTTGTTCCCGTTTGAGTCTGTGAATGTGATTTTGTCGTCGAGATAGTACAGTGTGTAGTTGTACGATGTCGCTTTGAGCTTGGGCTAGTTATGCTGGTGAGAGGGGAGTTTAATGGACAACCCATGCAAGGACTTACATCGATATCCTCAAAAGTATCAATTCGGCCCAGTGATTGGAAGAGCAGGTCGAGGAGATCATGCTCTGGAACTATTATCCAAAGGCCATCAAAAAAAGCTTGAGTCAAGTTCTTCCGCACTTGTCAATTCAATGCAATCGGTGTGAGCATGGTGATCGCAGATCGAGAGGACACCTACTCATCAAATAGTGGTCGCCTGAAAGATGATACAGTCCCCCGCGATTCATACCCAGGAGGTACTCGAGTGGATCAAGCTAGTCCCATTGAAGAATGAGTGACAATAAATATCTGAGCAGTACTACGAACATCATAAAAGTCTGTCCGCACGCTGAAGTATGGCAGCTTGGAGATAGAGGAACGATCGTCGTTGTTAGCAATGAGATCTTCAATAGGAAATGGCGTTGACATGATTGTTGGGAAAAGAAGAGAAGCCTGTCAAGTGATCAATTGATGATCAAAGTTTGTTTCTACCCAGCCAATTATAAGCCATTTTAACTAACATCGGGCCCAGTGAAAACTCGGTCGAGTGGAACTGAGCAAAAGCGAACCAAAGATATTTCAATCAAGCCAGATCAAGCCTGGATGTCACCAAAGACATCAATCAAAGGTTGATCACAACTTTTGATAATTAGTTGGACAATAAAATGAGTGTAGAATGAATTATATAGTCAAGGTACAACGTAGCTACTTAAATACAATGAAAAGGCTGGGCATATGGATGAGTAAAGAAAATATTGGTACATAGAAAATTGTAAGGAAAATCTCTAAATGACATTACGGTGTGTATGGTGCCGGTACACCAAGTATTTGCAGATACAAAGCTTGCTGGAAGAAATCTCCAACTCTCCCCTCTCAAGCCTATGTCATCCCAAGTAGTAAAGCCTTGTCTTTGAAGTCAGGTTGTGGCAGTGCTTTAGTGAAGATATCAGCACAATTATCTTTCGATGCACAGTGGAATATTCTAACTCTGTTAGAGTCTTTGAAGTCAGGTCATGGCAGTGTTTTAGTGAAGAATTCGGCACAATTATCTTTTGATGCACAGTGGAATATTCTAACTTCATTTGAAGCTAATCATTCATGTACAAAGTGATGCCAAATATTGATATGTTTGCTGCATGGGTTAAAAACAGAATTTTTGGAGAATAAGATGGCAGATTGATTGTCGGTAATGAGATCCATGGGTGTATTGTCAGAGAATCCTAATTCAGAAATGAGAGATTGTAGCCCACTGAGCCTGAGACTGAGGAGAAATCTGCTGGAGAAGCTATAGTTTTGATGAGGAAGGAAGAATCTGGCTCCACCATCTGCTTCTATTGTGGAGGAACTGGTCATTTTGCTGCTTCATGTGATATTCAACAGAAGCATTTCAAGACAATAGACATGAAGTTTTCTGGTATTGCTATCTTTCCTGATGATGAAGACAATGAGGTGAACCACATTTTTTAGATTGAGGGGAATATTTAAGATAGTGAGCTCACATAATAATGGAAATACCTGAGCAGACTTTAAACTTTATCGTGTTCATTGTTGACTGATAGACAGATCCCGTCATAGCCATGTCCTTCTCAGCAATTGCAACAGCGTGTGCTCTGCTTCTTTTCACCAGTTTTCTGCATGAATTCCTAACAGCACAAGTGGTGAATAAGTGGTGGTTGGCAGGAATAGACAAAGGATAAGTAAGGAAGTCAATAACAGTGAATATAGAGAGAATATAGGAGTGCAAAAGATCAGAAAGGGAAAGAAGAGGAGAAAAAAAAAAGGAAAATGGATGAGAAGGGATGGTGAAAGGATGGTCCTCTTTCAGACAAATCACTGATCAAAAGAAAAAATAGCTGTACTAGCAAATTGGGGACTTGTCACAATATTTCAGATTTTGGGTTGGAACACTTACATGTCACATCACCAGAAAATTGTACCATTCATACTCTGAACAAATACAGCATATTACACAACTGACATAGTGGGTGAGGACACTTGCCTGCCAGCACATCCAGGGGTTGCAGACAATTCTGCTAAGACAGCCCAAACCAGAAGCCACAAGCATGTCAGGCAGCAGCTGACAACCCCCCAGGAAGCCAAGGGAACTCTGTACCAAAATAGAGTGGTTTAAGATGTTTGATATACATGGGTGCAATAATGTGTAAGGAACACCAGTAATGTAAAAAGGCATCAGATGACCAGTGACCTAAGATCTTGACAATATCTGGTGGGGTGCCTGCAAGCAATAGATGTGTAGTGCCTCCAATACAAAAGCAATAACCAGATATCTAAGCAAAGCCTGCATCTGTGAAGATCTTATTAACTCAATGAATGAACTTGGACTTTGAAAGGATCAAGTAACTTCCAGTATCATTTCTGTAAGAGGCAATTGTAACATTGCCAGAGGTGCCATTAACTCAAGCATGATTTTGGAGAGCTTTGATGGGATCCAGGACTGATTGATGAGCTAAGAGTACTGTTTCACCTTTGGATGATCCCATTTTTGTGTTTGAAAGGTGAAGAACTCAAGAACCGCAATTTGTAGTGGGGTATTCTAGATGTGACCATGTTGGAAATAAGTTTGGATCATAGTCTTTTTCCTTTGGGGGCAGAAATTCTCCAAGCCTGATTTGACTCCAAAAGGTGATAAGGGCTGTGGCAAAGACACAAGCATCCAATGGTGTGTTTATGTTGAGACCTGATGCAAGAGCCTGGAGCATATCCAATGTAACTGCTTTCCTCTCAGGTCAGATAAAGGAAGCAGGAAAAGAATTCTCAATGCCTTTTATTGTATATTTTACTGAAAGTGATGACATCCAAGGAGCACTGTTCCTGATGTGCCAAGCTCTTATGGCATCAATTTTGGATTGAACAGTCTGTCCAGCATGAAAACCTGCAAAGGAGGCAGCAAAGGAGCATAATAACTCTTCTGTTGCAGGGAGAGCAGAGGACTCAGTTATTCCAATAGAGTTGTGGAATTTCAGGTATTCCTTTATGTGAGAAGTAAACCTAGAAGCTGTAGAATATTTCTAAGCTCTGCTAATAATGTCATGTTTGCATGTATTCTTCATCAATTTGTTTGTCGGTGATGTCTGAGGAAGTGAATTTGCATGCATGTTTGAAGATGTATTGGAAGGGATTGTAGTGGAGGATGAATGTGGAATGGTAATTAAGGAACTGGACAGATTTAGAGGTTTTGGGATAGGTTTAGATATTGTCTTTGGAGGACTTGAAGCATTGATAGCAATGACCAAATTCCATGAAGCAAGGAAATGTTGTGTGTGCTGTATGGCAAGCAATTGGATGAGGTTGTTCTTGGAACATGGCTTCAAACTTCATTCTGCATCAAATTGTTTCAAACTTTCAACTTGTTTCTATATGGATTACAATGCAATGGATATCTACTCTAGAAAACACTGCTGATGCACCATTGAGAGGGGTATTTCCTTCCAGAAAACTTCTATATCCTTTCCCATGTTTGGTACCTATTACTTAAAGCCTTACATTGCTCCTTCAGTAGCATTTAGTCAATTGATGTCATAAATCAGTGAATCATATTCTCATTGAGTCCTGTCAGCCTCTTCAGTCCTTACAGAAAATAGCAGTCAGCCTTTCATAACATATCCTTGCATTTGTTCCATATCATGGAATTGGTCACACCATCAACAGATGCCTTGATAAAAGTGCACCAACTACACTGAAATTGTCTGAATAAATAATAATCTGGCAATCAGATTATTTTGCTGCAATCAGGGAGTGTACTGCCAAGTCAACTGCAACCATCTCAGCCCAACCAATATCCCAGCCATTGTTCTTCCATCCTGGTAATAGCTTCCAAGTCAGCCACTTCCCATTCAGGGTGAAACCAATGCCCCAAGATGTTGATGTGTCTACATGAACCATGATTGATAGCGGATCAGGAGGATTGATGATTTGTAAAAAACAGTCATGATCCCAAAGCTTGCATTCCCACCACTGGATATTGGCTGCCACTGCAGGTGTAACATGATGTTTGACCCAAGGAGATGCATCCTGAGGAAAGGAAGCCCAAAAGTGATAGAGTGCAGGCATGTATGAACAGCCACTAGGACAGACCAGTGTGATGTGATTCAAGGTGCCAATCAATAATTCCGTCTCAATCCATGAAATGTAACTTCCTAATGACCATGAGGCAAGCTTATCCAGATATTTGAGTCATTTGGCTTCAGGTAAGGAAACAATCTTCAGATCCAAGGACCATTCCACATGGCCAAGCCCAGGTCTGCTGCTATGGACCAAATAAGGGATTCATCATACTTGAAGTAGTGTGAGCCATCCTCCTGCAGATGGTGGTAATGGAAGAAAATAAAGTTGTCAACCCATTTGAGTGCTGCTTCAATGCCTTTTGCAAGGAAGATGCATAGTATTGTGTCTGCTACCCAACCAAACACCCCAAGTGCTGCTGAAATACCAAAATTCAGACACCCATCCAGGAAAATGTGTTCTAGGATGCAAATAGCAGTGGCTAGCCTGTCATCTGGCCCAGTAGGAATGTTTTGAAAGGCTAATTCAATGTCAAAAACTGCCACCTCAGTACCAGGAGGAGTGGCAGTGACTAGAAGCCAGCAAGTGGAGAAGGTACCCCACTCACATTGGAATTGCTTGGAGTCAATGTAAGAGTTGATGGAAGCAATATGAGGGTCATGGCAAGGGAGAGAGTAATCAACTGTGATATGGAGCTTGCCACTGGGTGTACATTGGATAACATTTAGCAGAGAAGTGCAGCAGTAGCTAAACAGGTCAGATAGCTTCTTGTGTGTATACTCAGGAGATATGCAGTTGAGTGCCAATTCCTGATCATATTTTGTGACAATGAATGCATGCTGCTCAGGGGTTTTATAATGATTAGGTGGAGAGAATGTATGATCTAAAGTAAGGTCCTCTAGACCTGATGATATTCAGATGGGTAGCATATAGAAAGGATAGTAAAATAACCAATGGAAAACCTATGTTCCAGTCCAAACAGAACATCTGAAAACTTCTCTGCTGCCCCTATGTCCCTTAATATAGCACTCCAACATGTGTACAGTAGGGAAGTGGAAACTGGAAAGAAGAGAGAGAGGGACAGAGCAATGTTAGAAGGTATTGCTGTATAAGAAACAGAAGAAGGTGTCATTGAATATGAATCTGAGGAAGGTACCACTGGATAGTGAACAGGATCAGATAGCAATGCAGGCCTGGGCACCATGTTGGGGGCCTCCACAAAGGGAGCAAGCATGTTTGAAGAAACAGTTAGCTGACTTGCAACCTCTGGGTCTGTTGAAGCCATAACAGTAGGCGACACTATTGGCATCAACCCCCCAGCAACCAGACTTGTGCAAGAACTTGGGATGCTCACAGTGGGGGAACTTGTGACTGGTACCTCCACAGCACATGCACTTGGCAGGGGTAGCATCCTTGTCCCCATTGTAAGGCTTTCTGTGGGATCAATGTCTGGAGGAGGCTAAGGATCCCTGCAATGTTGTTTCCTTGCTGGACTTCACAGAGCTGCTCTGAAAGGAATGTGAGGAGGAGTCTTCCAAAGGAAACAGCAGATTAGAGGAATGACCAATAGAATGGAAGAGGAGATCCTGAGCATAGTTGTGTGAAAGCTTGTCATATAAAACCTCATGGAAATGCTGGATGGGAACCTGCCCAGCATGCTGTACATAGGCCTAGCAAATCATCATGTCATAAGCCAGATAGACAGGAAAGGAAGGTTTGAAGTCTGTCCATTGTGAAACGGTGAGGTAATGAGTTTCAAAGGCATCTGCAATCACCTGTGCTGTCTGACCACCAATGGTGTTATTTGGCCCTGCATGGAGGCAGGTGTGAATAGCAGAAAGAAATGCCACATAAGCCTGTGCAAATTCAGCATCCTACATCTTGTGTTCCTTGTGACAGTCAAACTTGGGATTATTTGAACAAAGTTCACCAGCTGAAGTGATGGAGTAAGATGCGGGCTCACAATCTGAAACCATAGCCAGCCAACATGCTTCAACTATGAAATAGTTCAGTAGTATGTAAACCTTCCAACCCTCAATAAAGACTGTCTGGATACAGGGAGATAAGAGGAGAGCATGTGGATTGACATCAGGAGCATCATCAGCAGGGGCAAACAGCACACGCTGAGCATGGCCCAAAGTCAGTCTGGGCAATGGCAAATTCATAATGGGTGCAGAGGAGCCAGAAAGGATGGATGGTCTTGCAGGAGGAAGGCAGGAGTTAGGGGGCAAAGGCATCCAAACAGGACTAGGGTGCAGAATACCAGAGGAGCAGAAAGGTGCTCCAAGCTGGGGAACCCCCTGATATGGACCTGCATGAACCAAGGCAGATGCATACAATAGAGGCAAAGCAACTACACAGCAGTTAGTACAGCATACTACATAGGTAGAGCCAGAAGAACACACAGGTAACAGTGTGACCCACAAGGGGAGCATGCTGTGCCAGAGGGGTGTTGGGCAGCACTCCCAGCACAGTCACAATCCCAAAGGCTATGGAGTGCAGGTACACCCCCAAGAACAGTAGCTGCTGGCCAGGCACCACAGGGTCAGCAGCAGGCAGGGATGGTCCTGGAGAGGCAACAGATGTATGCCCCACCCCACCAAGCACAGCCAAACTGGTGGACTGGGGGACAGGTACAGACCCAACTGCAGGAGCTGCAGCAGGCTGGTACACCCCCAATGATGCACTGGGCAGAGTTCTGCCCTACCCAGGCAGTGGCAAAAGGGGTCTCTACACAGGGTACACCCCATGCAGAGATGTGGCAGTGAGAAGGAGGGGGTGCACATGCCACAGAGGCAGCAGTGCTAACAAGGGATGAGTGGCAGAAAGAACCAAGGCAGCCAAGCCCAAAAGGGGAAGTCAGCTTGGCTCCCAGTAATTACCAAG
>JABCKO010008157.1:0-10996 GCA_018855915.1 Tephrocybe sp. NHM501043
CATTGTGCCACTCTCTGAACAATAGGTGCCAATGGTCATGGTTTTTTATGCTGCAGTTGTTTTTAGCTCTTAAGTTCCCACCTCAAGGTAAGCACATCTTACTTCTGTCTTTTGCACAAGCCTATTGCTCAAAATTTCAAATTGAGTTGACAGGTGTGATATTGATAACTTTACTCAGGAACATCAAGGAACCTTGCAACTTGATCCACCCAAGAACAATTGAATTGTGAATGTAGTCTCAAGTGATGAATGCAAAGCCCATGGTTCCACACTGCTCATGTAGGTTTCCTAACTAAAATCAATAAGGTAAGTTGCCTGAAACATAACAAATCAATCACATGTTCACTTCCATCTTGAGACATTGCATTGTGGCATTGTAGTTGACAAGTGGCTGCCCTATTTGAACTATGGGCACCTTTTGTTCTGACTTTGCATGCCTCCTCAAGCTCCTTGCATAATTTGTCCAGATTCAGGCCTTCATACTTTCCCACATCTTGTTCCTCCAGAACTATGGCTTGGATTTTACCTATTTTCAGATGGTCACTCTTTGTGCACTTTGTTGATAGTTAGACTGCTTACTTGTATGCTGTTTCCAAGTGATTGATCTTCATTTAGCTCCCTTCCATGGTGTTGAATCAATGCATTGAAGCTGCTTGCCTTATGTGTTTGCTTTACAGTGTATGCACTGTTCAGCAACTGACATGCCTTCACAATGCTAATGCTGAACTTGACAGCAAGCTCAGTAGAAAAGTTTTCTTGCTGTATATGGAAGGCATTAATCTCATCCTGAAGATTCTGCTTTGTATCCTGCTTTAATGAGCATCCCACTGCAGCTGTCTCCCTTTCAGCATAACTTGTTTTGATGTACTCTTTTCAAGGTGCAATGATGGGCTTGTCAGGATGCTGGCTGGCATGTGTTGATGGTTGGTCCTGTGGTTCTATGGAGACATTATCTATGGTAGCAAAGGTATGCCATGGAGTACTCAATTTTTTTTTCTTTAGAAGAGGCCTTCTCATTCATAAATTCCAGATCTGTGACAGTGATTTGCCTGGCACCACACTTTCAACAATGCCATGTGAGTGCAATGTTGAGAACATTCCTGTAAAATCTTCATTCAAACAAGACTCTCCCTTCAACCACCATCTTCTTCTATACCAGACTAACTTTTCCCTCAGTTACTGCTGTAGTATGTCTCACCATAAAGGCAAAGGAAGTGGGTTATTTCTTCCCTCCCTTGGCTCACCCTGCTGATGTTGATTCAACACTGATAGAAATGTGGTCTAACACACTACCACCTGAGCCTGAGAGTGACAATAAGGATGAACAGCTTGTGAATGCTCTGCACTATGCTTCTCTTGAGTCCTTGCATACAGTGTCAATGCAAGGGTGGCAGGGTAAGGGAATATCACAGCTCAGCAACTTCCTGAAGGTGCTATCAATAATGACAGCACTGTTGTCATCTCCTCTGATGAAAGCAACTCAGAAGCCAATTCCAACTGCAGCAATGTTTTCATTGATGCTGCAGAAGAATACTTCTGCAGTGATCACTATGGGAGCTCTAAACCTTGTGCTTATATTGTGTTCAAAGGCCAAATTCCTGGAGTTTATAAGACATGGTAAGAAGTATGTTTTCACATTTTTCACTGTCAGGCATGCTTACAAGGACCAGGTATCTGGCTATCAACATAACAGCTACCAGGGTTACCACCATCTACAAGAAACTCAGGATGCTTGGAACCATAGTATAGTGGCCCATACTACTGGACCTCTGGGGTCATCTGCTGCTCACATTCAATTACTTGCACAGTTGCCACAGACACCTTGAGGAACCTCTGCACCATATGCACTGGTATCCAAGGCGCTTGCCTCAATGCCATTGCCAAAGAGCTTAAGTCAAGGGTGGCATCTTCACCTACACCCACTTCTCATTCAGGCTAACATTGTAAAGTTTCACTCCACCAATTCAACAAACAGCACCTGGATATGGTATGTTTGCTTATACATACAATGTGATGCTTTCTAACATGTTTCTGACCAGTGTGGTGCTGGAGTCCAGAAGATGCATGCACATATCAACCAGTCATGCAGGTTATCAATGGTGTCCCCTCCTTAGACAGTGAGTCTGTCTGGTATGCTGTGATTGAGGGTTGTCAACCTGGCATATATCAAGGGTGGTGAGTGCTTTGATATTTTCAAACCACTTGTCAACTACTTATGTACAGTCAATAGCTCCACTGCTGCACAGGCTATTGATCAATGTATAATGGGCTGTGTTTGCATAGCATCTACAGAGAAGGAAGCCAATAGAATCTTTGTGAAAGCTTACATAGTGCTCCAGGTCAAGCATCTCAAGTATTCTATGTGCTGTAGTTGGTAGTCTTGCTGCTGTGTTGTAGCACCCAGAAAAATCATATGAAACATCAGTGCACATTAGATATTTGTCAAGACAATGAAAGTGCATTATACATTCAACCCTCAGGCAGTGCCACCTTCTTCCACTCTGCTATCTACACAGACAACCAAGTCAGTTAACAGGCTATACTGCTGACTGCAAAAACATGCCCATCTTTGGTCATAAAAGGTATACAGATTCTCCAATCATGCATAAGCTGTTGTTGGATTAGTAGAAAGTGAAATCTAACTTACTTTCTGTTCCACTTGATGAGGCAATATCCTGCATCAAAAGCTTCCTGAATTGATTTAAAAGACCATCCTACTTCATCCAGCTTTCCTGGGAGTGCAGTAAATACACCACCTGCAACAGAAAAGTCATCATGTGTCATGTTGGTCAAGATTAAGGGAGCACCTTGAAAATGGGTATCAACCACTTTGGTCTGACATGGATGGCACCTTTGTTCTGCTGCCTTTGTGTCAAGATCCTCATGACATTTTTATGAACATGGCTGTTTTTGCTCTTTTTTCCTGTGGACAATTCTTCCACCTCAGCAGTAGAGTCCTTTGAGAAAGGGTGCTTAAGTGAACTAAGGCATAGCTGGGACAGAGGTTTTACTGCAAGCATTGTCTGTTGACTAAATAGAGCTTGAGGCTGCATCTTGACCTTGAATTGTTAAAGATCCTGTGTCCTTATTGTTGGCTGTAAACTGTGACATGAGTTCATGCTTAGCAACAGAAGTCTATTGAAGGTGCACCCTGTATAGGCAAGAACAGGAGCTGCCACAACAGGATTGCAATCATTGCAGTGGGAGAATCTAGGGCAAGAATCCCTTATAAAATTGGAGGCAGAAGAATTGACATGCCAAAACTCCATTGCAGCACTGTCTGGTTGGGGAGACATCAGTGCAGAGTCATCAGTATGGTGCTCGGAGTCCTCATTGGCAACTTTTGCATGTGCCAGATCAAATGTGGGGGTCTCAACTGAGATCATTTCAAAGGGTGAAAATGTTGCTCCTGATCAAGTCTATGGTGGTCAAAGACAGTGCTTGAATTAGTAAGAAGAGCAATGGGAATATGACTTACTTATATAGCATGATCTAAATTGAAATAGAGGCATCTGTATAAAATCAAAGTCAGCCCAAAGACCTTAGCTAAATGTGCACTTTTGCAGTTGTTAGAAAAGGGGTGAGCAATCAGTCTGAGTTCTTGAACTGGGTTGAGCTCAAAGCTCCCAGACCTTTTGCCCATTTATATTCCTGCACTACAGAAAGAGCAGAATTTCCAGTGTTAGCTTACCTTAAGACTTTGATGCAGAAGCTGTAGACCACAGCAGTTCATCTTTGACTTGATTTTGAGTGTGTGCTGTGGTTACTGCAGCATGCTGATAGAAGGCATGTCTGCACATGCCAAATCCAAACATCCTATGTGATCAAATTTGAACTTGTACATTTCAATGAGTCAGAAAAAGACAAGCCAAGGCCATGCAACCTCTAGCTCAAGCAAGATACATACCCACTTGATAAAGTCAAACCCAACTGGCAAAATAGCAGAAAACCAGGTTCTGGGACACTGCCATTAATGAGAACATTGCACATTCAAATGCTGAATGTCACTAAAGATATACCTCAGGTGAGCTTACAACTCACCCAGCTGTTTACACAAGCTCACCTCAGTGCAAGTTCCAGTTATACTATCTGCATCAGATGTCCCTGAGTCAATTCAAGTGGACCCATATGATGATAGGAAAGTACCTAAGGGTGCTGAGTATGATTTCAATGATCTGCTCAATGGCTCCACACTACTAGACTTAAGCCATGCAGGTGGCAAATTTGAACTTCTATTGGCTGAGTGTCTTGAGGATAAAGTTGGGTATGTATTTTGTTTTAATTGTATAGATGTGGGGGATTTTCATTTGATGCAGATGTGCTATCTAGTAAGCTTGGTGCATGCAAAGACCACTGGACTCAATGTGATTATACAGAAATGCACACACAGAGTTTTCAAAGGCAGATAGAAGGAATTGTAGATGCATATGTTGAGTGGGCCAAACGTATGGGGAACAATGCCTTAGCAAAAGGGCCAACAGCTTTGCAGAATGGAAAAGTTGACAATACCATCAGTCTCCATATAATGGACACCTATTGTGAGTCTCATTTTTATCAATTCTTCTCAAAAGCTGATGCAAAATGCAAAGAAACCTACTCATATTCTCTGGAAATATGTGTAGGGGATGTTAATGTTCTGGCTGTGATTATTCAACATGGCCTTCTCCCAACTGCTCCTCTCAAACTCAATTTTGTGTTTTCAATCTGTGTGGTGGAGTTGTTTTAGACAACATGCCATTGCTGCCCTCAGTTGACCATCAAGCCATTCATCAAGAGTCTTTGCAATTTACACCAAGTTCCCTTTTGCCAGTACCTAGCTCAGCAGTTCACTATTGCATACAATCTCTACATTGCAATTTGTACAAGTGTTTGCAGATGTGTTGATGCTGCACTTGGTCACAACACTGGCAAATGACACTTGAAAAATGCATGCTCCACATGTACTTACAAACTTAAGGGGGAAGGTGATCTGATTTTAAAAATGCTCTTTACTATGGACAGCAACAACTCACTCAAGTGTCTTTGACATTCAAAGAAAAGTGAAACTGTAGATGATAGAGTAGAAGTACCACAGCTACCAGAGTCCTAAACTTGACAAGATTCAAGAACAGTTCCAGGTGATTGTTATCTAACATGTGAGGATATGGACCAATGGGCAAAGGCAACATTGGTGGAGCTCCTCTCCAAAGTGAGCAAGGAGAAGATTGAGAATAATCCATGTGCAGGGCAATGGACAAACATGGTTAATAACATAACAGCAAAGATGTGGGGTATATTTGATGAGACTGTGGTGTTCCTTTCACTCTGTCATCATGGTTTCACAATTCTTGTGGCTGATATGGTGCAGAGTGGCAAACTGTCAGTCTTTTTGTCTTTTCTTTTGTTACTTTACTCAATGATTTAAAGATCCAAGTATGGTCTTGCAATAGTTGTGGTGTTGCTTGATGCTTTAGGGGAGTATCTTGGTGGAGGTTATGATATTGGATGTAAGTTCAAAACTACTATTGATCGAAGTGAACTGGGTGCTTGCACATGTGAACTGAGATTCAAAGCCCTTGTTAGTTTGCTCCATGGACACATGCACAATCAAATTTGCCAATTGTCTCACCTTGCAATGTACATGAAGGGCATGGGCTTGGAAGACTTGGAAAGCTGCAAATGTTTCTTCTCCAAGTCCAATCACCTGGCTGCCTCCACTCACTATACAACCCTGTTCCATCATCAACAGAAGATAGTCCAGTATATGGGCCACATTGATGCCTTTGAAACTGAACAGAAATCCAGTAAGTGTTGGTTTAAAGCCAGGTGCTTGTATAATGTACTCCTTAGATAAATTCTTGGTCAATAATTACAGGCAGGCCCTGGAGCTTTTGGCAATGTAGGATATGCTTTGCAAGACCATGAAGATCAAGGCATTGCATCAACCAATGTCTTCCACCAGTGGCTTGAGGACAAACAAAGTTACTTGAGAAGCCTTGTCAGTGAGTCTTCAGAGGAGATGCTGGGGATGGAATATTATCAAATGCTTGTAAACTTTCACAATGCCAAGTATGTTGCTGCATCTTGAGTACTACATTGCAGTGCTGATTGGTATTTAGGAAAGAACTCACACAACTACAGCATCTATGGCACACTTACAACCCTAATAATGATACAGCTGCTAAAATAGCAGGAGCAAAGTGGCAGACTAATCCAGAAACCAAGCTCCAACATGCATGAGAGATGCTGCAGTGCAGCCTTGAGGCTGTTCAAGAGTTGGAGGTACAACTAAATGTGGTCAAATGCTGGACTTCTGAATCTCAAGAGTGGAAGGAGGTGGCAACTATGGTGGGACAAAGATAGTACCAGCATTGCCTTGATGATCTGGAGAGGCTGATAGTGTCATGCATGTTTGAACTTACTAAGATAAATATGTCTTAAACAGGTAAGACCACATTCTATTTCTTTATTGTTGCTCCCACCCTGACATTGTATAGGGTATAAACTTTGAAAGTACATTGGAAAGGCACTGAAGGCTCACTCTCAGGCCATCAGAACTGCCAAATGCTACAATGCTACCACTGCCCTGATGTCCCCACCACAACAGCCTCTTTCCTGGGACAAAGTTGTTAAATATGCCTTTCTTGCTGACTTTGATCTTCTTTGGGACTGCTGCCAAGATGTGCAGGAATGCCCATGGGATAGGCCTGCTACTCATTTGGCCATGGACCAATATTTCAAAATTGAATGTGCATGTGAAGAGATCCATCACCTCAACATTGAGATTAAGCACATAATCACCCACATGTAGGAGCAGGAGGAGCAGCAGAAGGAAGAGGAGGAAGAGGATATGTTACAGGCTAGGGAGGAGGAGGAGGAAGGTGGGGTTGGTTGGCTAGCCAAAGCATTAGATGCAATTTCTATAGCTATATTAAATTTCTACAAAGTTCAGTCATTTTGAAGGGAGATTCAAGCTCATTGTGTGGAACAATGAGCACACATGTTGCAACATGCCAATGTTGATGGTGAGGTACATGACAACATGGCCCAAGCAAGCCAAACATGCATGCAAGGCAAAAGCAGAATTTCTGAGAATTTCTGTGTTTTGGAAACATATGTACTACAATCACTGTTTTTGACATATGGGAAGGCAGGAGGCAGAAGGCACCAATAGTGGTAGTGCTACTGACAGCAAAGAACATTGTTGATAGATGTTGATGGCTTCCCTCAAAAGCCATCATGCTGCTATCAACATCCATCATGAATGTTTCAGGGCCCCAGCACTTTACTTCAACATCCCTCTCAAAAATCCCCAAAGTCCTGTTGACTTATCCAGTAATTATTTGTAACAGAGGCCCCTCACATATTTCATTCATATTAGAAGTGCATGTAAGTACTAACTTACACCTCTAATAAGAAGGGATAAATGGGACATGCAGGTGTTCATCCTTCACAAAATAAATGATGGGCCACTTAGGTAGTCTGATTTGGACCAAAACCCACATGCTCAAAAGTAGAGGTTTCAAATATAAGTGTCTTTAAGTTGAATCATCTGAAACTTCTATTTCCTATTCAATATGACAATCAATAACTTACAAAGGCAGTCAGTTTGGCATGTTGGATTGGACTTTCAGCTATCTGTCTTTTACATGAACAACTCTATATTGCACTTTCACAAGTGGATATCTGCAAACTAAGATATGTGACACAATTTATCAGTGCCCTTATGTAATCCAAAATGCCCCTCCTTGACATTGGCCTCTCCTCTTCCATAAATTATTGTATTGCCAATTGGCTCTCTAAAATACAATTATAAGACTTTCAGAAGAGGTCCCAGAAGACAGATTCTGAATAAACTTATTTTTGAGTGAGGAGAGACATCCTAAAAAGGCTATGTTTTGTTTTCTTCAAAATCTTCCTAGATGCATTTCTGAGTATTCTGAGCCATGTTTGAAAATTTGACATTGAAAATTTGGCTGCTTATGTAAGCCACATTTGAATCTACATAGGGAGGAAAGCATCCAGAAAACAGGCAAATCCCCCCCCCTCCCCTGCTCCTCCTCATGCCTATAAAATCAAAAGCTAACTAGGCCCAGGCTCAGAATCTCTCAGGCACCCATTCACATCAAAAAAATCAACTGCCAAGCATGTCAAGTATGAGGAAGCCCCACACAGAATCACAATATATGACACACAAGAAGAAACTATTGAAGTTTTTCTGGAGGTGGAAGAAATGTCAGATGATGAAAAGGAGGAGGTGGAAGTGGAAATAGCCAAAATATCAGTACTCTAATACTTTGCAGAGACTCTGAAAAAAGCCTAGAAGGTGGCAACTCTTGCAGAACAACAGAAGGAGACAAAACAGGGCAGGCATTACTTTGGAAACTCAGACCAAACCAAGCATTGATGCAAGCAAATTAAAAAGGACCTGGAGAAGAAAGGTTTCTGATCAGTTCAAGACCTATTTAATGAGCAATGGCAATGCACAACTCACAATGCAATGATCACAGTGCTTGATGACAGAAATAATGATGTTGAGATTATTCTTGACAGCACATGTAATAGGGAAGTGTCAGACAATGCCAAAATCACTGTTCTCAAAGAGGAGATAGTGCCTCAACCTGTGGGAGATGATGTAAGTGACTTGCAAAACAGAAATCTGATGAAAAGCAGATGTGAAACAGATGTCTGGCAGTGCACAGACAGGTCAGGGAAGCACACATCAGGAAGATGCACCATGTTCATCCAATTCAGCTGAGAAAGCATGCAAAAAAGCTTGTGAGGAAGTTGAAAGACTCCTCTTAGAGCTTTGAGAAGGGAAACAGCCAGCAGTGACTGACACCAATGAGGCTTTACAAACTGATAATGAGGTAAATCAATTGAACTATAAGGACTTTCCCAAACTCTGACATGCACATGCTTCACTCACTATGAAAAGCAAGGACAAAAAACTTGACATTGTCTTCTGGGCTTGAATCACTGGGATGGTGGTGGTACTGAACCTCTATCTCAATTCCAAACTGTCTTATACCTACCATGAAGCATTGATGGTCTGAAGGGAAGGGATCAAACCATGTGCAGAACCTGTACTTATAGATCCATCAGTTCATCTATCATGATGCCTTGCCAACTCCCCATTATTGCAGATGTCAAACATCAATCCTTCAGGATGAGAACTTTACCATGGCAATATATCTTCACTTGCAGAAGGTTGCAAAGGGTAGCTATTTTACTGCCAAGCACATAGTTGATTTCATTGTAACATCAGAAATGCAGGAGAAGCTTCTTAAATTTGGGGCTAAAAAGATGAAGATCAGCATCCAAACAGCTCAGAGGTGGTTGCATACCATGGATTGAAGATATGGCCAACAGAAGAATGGGATGTACATTGATGGGTATAAATGCAAGGATGTGGTGGTATATTGCAAGGAGTTTATTGAGTGATGGAAGGAGTACTAGAAGAGGATGGTCACATATAATGATGATGATGGCAACATCATTCAACAACCCACAGGCTTCCCTGTCCCTCCTGGCCAGCAATTTTAACTCATCTTTGTGACCTACAACAAATCAACATTCTATGAAAATGACTGCCATAAAACCTGTTGGAGCCATAAGTTGGCCAAGCTAGTACCTCAGAAGAAAGGGGAGGGAACTTCCATCATGGTATCTGAGTTTCTGACATCTGAATGGGGCTGACGGAAGGATGATGATGATTACATGACAATTTAGATTGCCTTTGGGGAAAAGAACTCACATTGTTGACAGAGAAGCAAGATTAATATTCAAGGCTGGCAAGAATCACAATAGTTGGTTCACAGCAGATGATTTGATTGTGCAGGTCAACAAAGCCATTGATATCTTCAAAGAGAAGACACCGGGATTTGCTTCAGGCCTGTTTCTCTTTGATAATGCACTCTCTGCTCATAAGATGCTTAAAAACCTGAAAAAAGGTTGGACTCACCAGAAGAGCAGCATAAAGATGCACAATGCTCAACTTCCCAACAGACAAACCCAGTCCCTCTACTTCAACAATGACCATCCTTAAATGCCAGGTTGGTTCAAGGGCATGGATACTATCATTCACAAATGGAGCCTGTTGCCATCAACTGGTTTGTTAGCTCAATGTGAAGGCTTCAAATGCCAGGCTGGGCTCACTGGTTGCTGCTGCCACCAGCTATTTTACACACAGCCCAATTGTGTTACCCAGAAGTCTTGCCTTGAGGAGTTTGTTACATTGCAGGGTTATATTTGTGACTTCTACTTCAAATATCACTGTGAACCCAATCTTATTGAGCAGTATTGGGGGGCAGCTAAGTATCATTACAGGAACTGACCTCAAACACAGAATGTGGATGCAATGGAAAAGAATATGCTTGATTCTCTTGATGATGTTCCCCTTGTTCAAATCCAGTAGTAAGTCTTGATCATATCTGATATGTCTGGCAACTCACATCTCATCAGATATGCAAACTGCACAGCACAGTTCATCTCAGCCTACCCATTGGGGCTCAGTGGGGCAGAGGCAGCATGGGCAAACAAAAGATATCATGGTCATTGCACACTCCCTCCTACAATGGCAGCAGAAGTTGATAAAGCACAGATCATAGATAGTGGCACTGCTTGATTGAACAAACTATACATCATACTTTTCTCCAAATATTTGGCCACTCTTGGCACTTAGAAAGTGGATTACATAAGGGTGCTGAAAGATCATCTCACATATTTTACTTTAAAGTCATACTAGTACCTCAGAACAGAACATGGAAGACTACTAATATTGTGCATGGTTGCATGTTCTTCAAATGTAAGTATCTTATAGTTTGACTTTCATAGATTTCACTAACTATTTACATATAAAATATGAAAGGACTGGCTGAACAAAGTGAAGCCTGTCCTGCACTAAACATGTAATTAAATATGAAAGGACTGGCTGAACAAAGTGAAGCCTGTCCTGCACTAAACATGTAATTAAATATGAAAGGACTGGCTGAACAAAGTGAAGCCTGTCCTGCAC
>JABCKO010008158.1:0-10976 GCA_018855915.1 Tephrocybe sp. NHM501043
CTAGAAGGGAAGGGCATCGAAATTCAAATGTTGACTTAAAGTGACGGAAATCAATTGCCATCTGATTCACAGGACATGCGATAAATTACATAATTGGAGCTTTCGGGAGAGCTGGAGGGAGGTGATCCGAAAGCAGAGTTCTACGTGCTGAGACAAGAGGTTGCAACATCAGCTTATGCTCATGACAGTAAGCGAAAAGGGCGGGCACACTCTTTGCTGCCCGCCCTCACAGATTAGCTTATATCTGCCTTAAAAAAAAAAATTCGCCCTCACCCGCCGCACCCTCTCTTCGATTCCCCTCGCTCGACGCTCGGGCTTCGTATCCCACCCACTCATCGCTGCTCACTCGGAGGACACCTTACACAATTCAACGAGTTTCGAGCTAAGGGCCCAAGGGGCCTTTCCCCAATAGTTTCAAAGAGAATGGACAAAGCACACGATACAAAAAAAACTGTCATAAAAAAAACAAATAGATCGTCGGTTACTGAATCCGTCCATCCGCCCCCTTATGTACGCTGATCCAACCACCGCATAGATGATCTAATTCTCCCGCTAAGTCCAATCGAACGCCAAGTAAGGGTAGGTGGAAACCTCTACCTGAATTACATCGTCGAAAGGCAACATACAGCGCGGACCCGGGCAATCGATCTCTGCCTCAGGCTGATGTGGCGTCGACTGACTGAATGAGACATATGTATATGCGCGCCCAGTGGTTAGAATGCAAATTACGATATTTGAGATCAACTTCAAAACCTCCCTGCTTCTGTTGCACTCGAACTCTTCCATCGGCGCGACTCCGCGCACTCAGACCCTTGAAAAAGAGCTCCTCATATCCGGGATGTTCATCAACACCACCGAAAAAAAAAACTCATGATGCTGTGTGCTATGTTGGGGTTAGGGATAGTACCGTCCCCGGCCCCGCTGTACGTACACTCGTCTCCATGTCATTATTTTCAACACCAAAAACCTTCATGGCGTCTGTATTATGCACTTTGGTGAAGAGCACAGTCCCGCCTACATAATGCCCGCGGTCCCGCAGGCTCAAAGTTTTTTTTATGATTGAGGTGGCCCGAACTTCTCTCAAGGCCGAGACTTGAAGCTTGAGTTCTAGAGCGGGTCGGGGGCTAGTTAACTTAGTTGCTTAGCTGCTTAGATGGGCTTCTGGTGACGTTTGGGAACGTACGTAAGGCGGGTGGGTCCTAGAAGTTGGAACTCCTTGCGAATTCGAAGAGTAGTCTGTTTACTGTGTAACATGTATCAGGATATCTATTGAGTATCCACAAATCGAACGCCGAGACCATCGCAAAAAAGAGAAAAAGTCCAGATCGATTCCGAGTCTTACAACAACAAACGACAACGACGACGATTAAGTGGTAGCTATAAGAACAACAGACCAAAGACACAACATCAAAATATCAAAGTTCGGAAAAAGCAACAATGTCAATCATCACGGATGCGTGGAGAGGGGGCAGGATACAGGTATAGGTATATGGAATAGTCTGTGTGTGTGTGTGCAAGCCATCGTCGATAGGAGAAACATCTCAGAAGCCCCAAGGAACATAAACTACCACCGCACCCTCGCCACGCGCCTCACCAGCCGCTCGACCCACGCCGCCCTGCCCCACGCCAAGGCGGCAAACGCCGCGGCGGCGAGAAGCACACCGGGGGCGCCTAGAGGACGAGGCCCATGACGAGCCCCACGAGCCCGAGGAGCCCGCCCACCTGCGCCGAGGCGGCGAGGGCGGAGGCGCCGTTGCCCTTGGTGGAGGTGGAGGTGGAGTTGGCGGCGTTGGCGCCAGACGTGCCGGAGGGCGAGGAGGTGGAGGCGCCAGCGATGCCGTGGGTGGAGGTGGGGTAGGCGGAGCCGAGGGCTTTGATTTCGAAGGGCTGGGAGGTGGTGTAGATCTGGGAGAGGGTTAGTTAGTGGTGGAAGCGAACAGCAAGGATGGGACAGACGTCGGACTGGTTGAGGGTGTTGGCAAAGAGGATGGTGTAGCCGGTTCCAGCGGGTGCAGAGAGCTGGTCCTGGGTGATGGTCTTGGAGCAGTCAAAGTTGTTCTGGATGCCGATGATGGCAAGGGGCGCCACGAGGACTTTGGGGTCCTGTCTGGCTGTTAGTGGGCGGACAATAGGGGCACGGGGGGACACACGGTGTTGGCGACGAGAACAGTGAACGTCGGGTGCGCCTTGGCGTCGGCGCTGTTGCAGTCCCAGGTGAGGGTGTTGATGGATTTGGCGACTGCATGGGGGAGTTAGCATCAGAGCGGAGGGGGAGAGGGAGGGCACGGACCCCACCAGACGTCCTGGCTGGGCGACACGATGTCGAAGGTGGCAGCAGCAGAGGCAGCAAGGCTGGCGAGGAGGGCGACGCGCGAGAAGAACATGGCGGGCAAACGAGTGTGGTCGTACGGAGGTGGACAGTGGGAAGCAATGTGGTTGGGAAAAGAAGCAGGAATGGAATGATCGGCTGAGTTTGAATTGTGTGATGGCAGGTCGCATGGTGGCAGCCTTTGCTGGAACGCCACAGTGAGCAATCGACGCCATCTGGACGCCCCACGTGGTTCTGGCCGTGCTGTGGGCCTTCTGGAACCCCGACACAGAGCGACGATCCCCAGTCCTCGGGCTCCCCGGACCTGTGTCTCCCAAAGAGGAAGTACACTGTCCTTTTGTGGGGCATCGAAATAAGCTCTCGCCATGTCTGTGTGCGAGGACATATATAAGACGGCCTCTGCCTGTCGTTTCTTTCCTTCCTGCCCCCTTCATCGCTTCCCATTCTTTGTTTCGATCACTTCCTTCTAAAGCTAGAGCTTATCATACGCCGTTCATAACGTAAACCCAAGTGTCACATCCAACCCACCAGTCCCTCACAGCCTATCATGTCCTCCCCCACCCTCCCCCCTCTCCCCGCCTCCCCCGCCTCATCTCCTTCCCTCCACTCTCCCTCTCCGCCCTCGTCTGTCTCCCGCTCGCCTCCCTCCTTTGCTTCCTTTGTTGCCTCGTCGCCTCACTCTCCCTCGAGCCCCCATCGTCTCTCCCCATGCCGCTCTATTCGCTCCAGAGACACAACAGGCAGCCCGATTCGCCTCGATACAACTTCGGATGAGCAAGCCGACGACGATGACGATGACGATCAGGTCGACGATGACTCGTCCGAGGTCGAGATCTACCTCAACTCCCTGTCGGTCAGCATCAGTCGCGAACCATCCATGGTCATCGCCGGCGGCCTAGGCATGGGATTTAGACAAGTCTTTGCTCATGATCGTCAGTCCTTTATTTATTTATTTTTTTAAGCTCTGTCAAAACCAAATCGCCTTTTTTGTTCAGGTCAGGGACAAGACCAGCAGCCATCTGCAGACGAGTCGCCCGTTCTCCCGTCTTCAAATCTCGCTCAGTCGATACCGCAACTTTCTCAACATGCACAGTCGCAATCTCAACAACAACAAGCACAGCCCCAGTCCCAGCTTCAGTCCCAATCGCACGCACAGTCTCTTTCTGGCAGCAACAGCAACAACGCTTCTTTAACGTCTCAGCCCCAATCGCAATCACAGAAACCTCACACAACCACGAACACCGCAGGCTCGCCACTGCTCCCACCCGCCCCCGTACAGCACACCATCCCGCTCCCCGCTCTCTCTTCTAGCCCAGGCTCTCACTCGGCCGGCTCGCGTGATGGGGAGCTCGTCTTTGAGCCCGCACAGAACTATAATCAGAATACTCAGAACCACAATCATAATCAAAACACGGCTCCGCTCTTACTCCCATTATCGACCCTCAACCACAACCAGATTTCAGACGGACTCTCTTCGAACCAGCAGAATCAAGGCATCTATTCCTCCTCTCAGAACACCTCCGCTACCCTCTCATCTGCTGCCCCGCACTTTGTCCCCTCCTCTGCTCCCTCCGCTCTCACCCAATCCTCCTCTCTGACCCCTTGCACCGCCGCCCACCCAGCCCTGACCTCGGACCCCACCGGCCGCACCCCGAACGTCTACATCAACGGCCTCCCGCCGCACTTCCCAGAAGACCAGCTCCTCGCTCTTGCCTCGCCCTTTGGGGACGTGCTCAGCGTGCGCACCTTCACCCGCCACGTGAGGGACAGCGAGAGCGGGTATGGCTTCGTCCTGTTTGCAAACACAGACGCGGCGGAGAGGTGTATTATTAGTTTGAGGAGGTACAGGAATTTACATCCAACGTATTCAAAGGTGAGCCTCTCCGAACCGCTTCACCTCTTTCGTGGCGCTGATGTTGGCATGATCAGCAAGCGCACAAGATACCCGGAACGAGGCCGGCCCCGCCCCTGGACATCCACCTCGACACGCCCCCTGGGAGCGAGTTTGCAGAGGATGGGATGGCGGGGGGCGGGAGCGCGGCCTTCAAGGCGAAGATGGAGAGTTTGCACGATAAGACGAGTACGAATTTGTATATGGAAGGGTGAGTGTGTGCTTTCTCTTGTGTGATTAGGCCCGATTGATAATCATCACACTGCATATAGCTTGCCTCTAAGTATAGATGAACCGGTTCGTGCTGCCTCACTTATGAACACTTCGTCTTCTGTTATTAACCTTTTGATACACAGACTCTCTGCGCCCTCGTCTCGCCACATCGGGTCAGCAGCTCCAGGTTCTTCCAGACGAGGCTGAGCAATCCTCCTCGGATCATCGCGTTCGTCAGGTACGCATCTATATATACGTCCCTTAAAGTCACACGAGGTGCTGATGGATGTGGCGCAGGTTCGAGACGCGTGCCGGTGCCGAGGAGATCATTGAGAGGCTGCATGGGCGCATGGTCCGTGGTTTGAACGACCCGGGGAGTAGGATATCTGTCAGGTTCGCGGATACGGCGGAGCAGAGGGAGCTAAGGGTATGTCTCCTCCGTCCTTTCATCTATTCCTATCGTTCATGTGCCTCTGTCGAACAGAGGAACGAGCGCATGTCCCGCGAAGGCGAAGAGAGCCCAGCGAGGCTGACTATCGCACAAGCCGCCCTTCTCAATTTGCACGGGCAGGACTTGCGGTCGTCCGGAGCCAATACCCATCAACATCACCATCAGCAGCAGCAACTTCCGGTGCCAGTGGGAAGGATCCCGACGCCACGACAGCTCTTCACGAATGCTTCCTCTTCGTCGGAATACCGCTCGCATGCTTACACGCCGCGTATAGGCAGCCCAGTTCTCCAGCTGCCGCAGAGGAGCCGCACACCGCCATTTGCGGTCGACTATTCGTTGGCGCCTACGAGACCTTATAGTTCACATCCCCAGTCTCATCAATCGCAGGCGCATCTGCACTCGCACGCTCATCCGTCCTCGGGTCATTCACATGCTTACCATGCGAACGGGAGTGCATACGCCCCTCACCCGCGCGGACCCAGCCCGTACCATGGTCATGCTCATTCGCAGCAGGAGCATCAGAGCATGGACCCGGCCATGGCGGCGCTGTTGGAGTCGCTTAGCCATCAAGGGCAGGGCCAGTACGCCGCGCATGGGGGCCGTGAGTTTGTGAGCCATCGTGTGCAGGAGTATGATGACTATGGGTACGAGTACGAGCCTTATCCTGGGGAGTATGGCGGCGAGGGAAGGCCGAGGTCAGGACAGCATCAGTACCACAATGGCACACCGTATAGGACGGGGAGTGGAGGGTCGAATGTGAGAGGGGCTGGGTATACGGCGACGGAGGAGTTCATCATGCGTGCGCATGCGGATGCGGCGGTGGCGGCTCAGCAGCAGCATGCCCAGTCGTCTCAGAATCATAACCAGCAGCAGCAGCATCGCCGTCGCCCTGCACCTCCTCCGCTTGACCTTGCTGCGCACAATATGCGGAGGAGGAGGGATAGTACGGCTGCCACTGTGGGCGGGCTGTCTCCCGCGCTGGGGACGATACCGCTCGTGGGGGAGGAGGAGTTCCATAAGGCGCCATCTTCTGGGGCCAATGGGGCGGCGCAGGTGAAACATAACCACCGCATACACCCGGCACATGTTAACGCGAGGCTGGGGAGAGCAGCGGAGGCGCAGGGTTCTTCTTCTCCGAGTTTGGGGTCCGCCAACGCGAATGGGAATGCCAACCAGAATACGAATGCGAATAACACGAGTACGAACACGAACCAGACTCAGGTCTACCAGTCCACGCATCTACGCTCCTCGACGCTCCCGCATCGTGCAGCCCCGGCGGCTGCGCACGCGACGCGCCACTTCCCGCACAGCAGCATGAGTATCCCTTCTTCGAGCGCGACGCATACCCAGCCTTTCAGCAATAGATCGAACACCAACACAAACCAGAGCACGAATGTGGGTAATGTGAAGATGAATATGAACACGAACATGAACATGAACATGAACATGAACACGAACACGAACATGCACACGGACGCGTCGAATACCGCCGGTGCCAGTGGCGCTAACGCGCAACAGGCGAAGAACCAGGCTTTGTTGTATGATAGCGGTGAGGTCGTGGCGAATGGGGGAGGGGGGGTTCAGTTTGAGGATGTGAAGCATGCGGCGGCGGCGAGGTATCAGCATCCGAACCATCATCAGAACCAGAACCAGAACCAAAACCCGAACTCGAACTCGAACCAGCACGGACGGACGCAGTCCCAGTCGAAGGCGCAGCACCACCATCCCCAGCCGCAGTCCCAACCTTCCCACAATAACCACTCCCACAGCCATCACAACCCCACCTCAACCGCAAACGCAAACTCGTACCTTGACTCTCCGACGGACTCGCCGTCGCTCGTGTCGCCTGCGTTGACGTATTCGCGCGACTCGCCGTCGACGCTGAGCCCTGCGACGCCGTTCTTTAGCGGCCTTGAGCCTGCGGGGATGCAGGCGCTCGAGTCGGCGGGCAAGGGGATCAAGATGAGCGCGTTGCAGGGACAGGGGCTACGCGTGGGCCATGTGTAAGGTTAAGGGGCAGATCTTCCACCTACCCGCTATCACTCGAAGTGTAGCGACCCTTTTCGCTCTTTTCAAGATTCAGACGCAACTATCAAATCAGCTTATATTCCCAGTTATCTTTTCGCTCTCTCTTTCTCGCTCTCTTTCTCTTTCTCGCTCTCTCTCTCACCCCGCTATGTGCTATGTTCTGTAAACATCCATCGATCGAAAATAAGCAGCTGAACACTCAGCCTTCCACTCTACTTTGCTATATTATCGAATACTCTCCCACTGTATACTCTTGTCCTACTTCTCGTAATCAGATTGTACCAATATGTAGCTCCCTTTGGACATTTGCTACAGCTACAGTACCCACCCGCCCGTTCTTTCGATATTTCGCTGTTTTTGGGCACTCGACACTCGATACATACGCATACACATATATATATACACGCGCGCAGCCACCCCTCCCTCCCCCCCCTCTTACCCCCCCACCTCGAACCTCTCGAACCTTCGAACACGTACAACTCCTTTGCTACTAGCTATGATTGATTTGATATTATTATTGGTTCGGGTGTAAGGGTAGTTTGTAGAGGTATTTAGCAGGGTTGTGTCACTAGTACTAGAAGTGGTGGTAATCATTTCTGCAGCAGGCTTCCAGGCTCCGTTGATGTCGATGTCGATGTCGATGGGGATGCTGAACCCCCCAAGTTCTTGTTGGCCTAGTCGATAATGATATTCCACGGGAAAAGTCCCGAGTGTCGACGACACTCAGGCTTCCGTTGCGCCGCGCCGCGCCGCTAGTGGTAGTGTTTCCGCTATGTATGTGAATTATCAGTTGGGTCCTGCTTCCGAGGCTGCCGGTGGCCAGCCCTACGATCCTGTGATGCCACCCTGTGGTCTTCCCAACAATTATGTGAAACCACAGGCTCGAGGTGGCGGTCGGGAATGTCATGGTTACCCAGGCTGGACAACTCCCTCCATGGCCAAACCGCACAGTATACTGGGCCAATACAAACTACTCCAAAGCCCCTGCCAGGTCGCCTGCACGGCGCGCGACACTGCCCACCGTCTCTGATCCCAGAGGCAAGTCTACTTCCAAGTCCTCGGAGTCTCCCATCACTTTCGACAAGACCTCATCCAGGTTTTCCAACGACGATGATGGGTGTGCATGCGTGTGTGTGGCCGTATCTTGCGCGTTCCTGAAACGCATTGATAACCCGAGTTCCCACTGCCCCGGGGGGCGAGGATCCTCGGCGGGCTGTTCGGGTGCAAGTCGGGATATCACGGCTGTGATTTTTGGGCGCTGCGTGGCGTCCATTGACCAGCATTCTAGGAATAGTTTCCACAGGCCCTCTGTGAGACCTCGCTCTGTCCATGATCGGTCTTCTACGCGCGGGCGTGTGGGGAGGTCGCCGCGCAGGATCATGAGCGCAACGGTTGTTTCGCGGCTTATCTCGTAAAAGGGGGCGTTGCCGGTGAAGACCTGGAAATTTTTTTCTTAAAACTATGCTCAACGCTGTAACTGTCATAATCGGAATCACCTCATAGCAGGTGGATGCCCATGCAAAGATATCGCTCTCTTTGGTGTTGTGTATGTTGAGGATTTCGGGATTGTGCAATTCGGGAGCTTGCCACCGCGACGTGCCGCCCTTTGACGCCGCCGATGACTGTGTAGCCCATTTTATAATCTCTTTATCAGCCACGCCTGACAGTCCGAAATCGCTCAGACAGGCTCTTCCAGACCCATCGACCAGGACGTTCAGCTGGATTAAAAGCTAAGTCCCATCGATGACCCCCCGAGTTAGTTGTGGAAAGACGCACTGCTTTGAGATCACCGTGAACAATCTCATTTGCGTGTAGATAGTCGACCCCGGCTGCTGCATCTGCACACTGTCAAGAAAAAATAGTTAGGTGAGAGATACGAGACAGGCATTGATCGAGGAGGGAGACGCACGAGTAGAACACGATTTGCGTTAGGTTCTCGCGAGAGGTAGTCATTGAGATTGCCCTTTTCAGCCCATGGCGCCACAAAAGCAACCTGCGACCGAAAAAAGTGCAGCCCATAAAAGGGAAGAAGGTTCGGATGAGATAACTGCCCCCATAGAATGGCCTCTCTGGCGTAAACCTACACCAATAGTGTTGAATAACACTGCCCAAAAAAGAGTTGGACGATGCTGAGCCCACCTTTGCCATATGCTGCACCAGAGACGCCGTGTGAGCTCTGATGACTTTCAGGCACGTAAGTTGTCCTCGGAAATTTGCTTTGTAAATATCTGCATATTTGCCAGAATCAACAGGATGGTTGTGGACCAGCTCAACTGGACCATCAAGAACATAACGCTGAGGGTAGAGCTGAGTTCTGGCCGATAGCCGTCTCATAGCTACAACTAGTTGCCTGCGCTCCGAGAATGTACCAGCATCGAGAAGCTTTACAAAGATGTAGTTCGAGAACCGCTCGTGCAGGGAAAGAACGTCACGTACAGATTGAAACGCATCAAGAATAGTCTGAGCATCCGCCCCTCTGCACTTCAAGAGGCGCCTATAGTGTCTAGCCGTGGTATCCAGGAAGATGGACCGCAGGTTAAACATCATCGCAGACTCCTGCGCAGTCGCTCTC
This sequence comes from Tephrocybe sp. NHM501043, assembly GCA_018855915.1. Lineage (NCBI taxonomy): Eukaryota > Fungi > Basidiomycota > Agaricomycetes > Agaricales > Lyophyllaceae > Tephrocybe > Tephrocybe sp. NHM501043. The sequence goes on from JABCKO010008158.1 coordinate 9,485, forward strand.
AATTTCTCCAACTCTGCTTCTTTTGCTTTTATTGTTTCTTCTCGTAGGTCCAGCTCGTCTGCCAGTTGCTGAAGCTCCCTCGCCTTCACAGTCACCTCTTGCTCCCTTAACATCACCACCCCTTCCATCCTCTCTGCAGCCTCCTCCCTTTGCCAAACTACCTCCTCCCTTGTCTTTAAGTTCTGCTCCATTTGCCTTATCGCGTTCTCTCGTCGATCCAGCGCCTTCTCCCTTCTCAGGTTTTCGTCGTGTTCATCTTCATGCGTAAAGAGTTCCTCTGCAGCCGGGCTGCCCCTTTCCTCTGGCTGAGCGGCTTCTCCGTTAGACATATCCACATGGGTGGGTTGAGCTATTTGAAGATATGACCGATCGTCGGCAGAGGAATACACTGGATAGTGATGGAATCCAAAACTAGATTGTGACGGAATGGAATCGTTATCTAGTGGTTGCGTTGGAGACAGCACAGAAAGGTTGAGTTCAGGGTGAAAAGACTCATTTGGGGTTGACGAGGTTGGACTTTGAAACAACTTGCGTATGTCAAATTTCTGTTTCAAGGGAGAAGGTGACGCTATGGATAAAGATGGCTCGATCGTAGGAAGGTCCGATGGACGGGTAGTAGGAACAACTCCATTGGACTTGACTAGCCCAGACATACTGGGTGGGTTCTCTGCTGGTAAAGATGGTTTTGGTGCGAGAATATCATCGTTGTTTGCAATGGTGCCAAATGTAATACCTGTTGGAGAATCTGGAGATCAGCATCGTCTGTTTGGAGAGGATGAACTTCTATGCTTACTAGCTTTTGACACAGGCACGTTCTTGACAGAAATAACGACGCCATCACGTGGAGAATCTGAACGCAGGCGAGAGAGCTGAGGTGCTGCAGCAGGGGCCCTCCCAGGCGGGCCATTGAACCACACTGATCCTTTTGGAAGCTTGGGATTTGTTGACTTGGCTAAAGCAGCACCAGCCTTGTTCATTATTTCTTTTGAAGTCCTGATCACGAAAGGACCAAGTACAGCAGGTGACAAATTTGTGAGGATGCGACTACTCCGGCTGGAGGACCAAGCCTCTGAGATATCAGATTGAACCCTAGATAAAAGCGAAGTAACGATGCAACAAGAGTAGTGCTGTGATGCAGTGCAGGACAATACAGCCGACTGAAATAGGTCGCGGAGATCTCCAGACAGGAACGGCTAGTACCGGCATGGTTGCAAGCGCTTGTTTTCCCATCAAAGTGCACATAACTTACTCGACGCGGACCACGCTTCCGACATCTGTGACAGATGTTAGTTGGAGAAAGAAACAATGCACAAAGCCAAATTCGTCAACTTTGTTGGACAATTATCTCACTCTGTGTTGTTCATTAATTCTTGCGTTCGATGTGTGGTGGATTTGTGAGGAAGAGTGGTCAGTTGTTGATGAGACGGTTGCGTGAGTTGCGGGAAAGAATATAATTCTTGGTCCGAGAGTTCTCGAGTCCGAACCCCCGAAA
>JABCKO010008159.1:0-10934 GCA_018855915.1 Tephrocybe sp. NHM501043
GTAGCACAAAACAACTTCTGTCCATTCAACCAGAAATTAATGGCCTTTGCATCAATGTGAATGTGATAGCCTTTGTTCCTGGTTAAATATGTACAAGACAGGAGATTATTTCAAAGTTCTGGGACATGCAAGACTCTGAAAAACTCTATAGATCGGACTTCCTTCCCATTTACAACTGGATTGAACAAAACTGAACCAATTCCAGCTGAATAAATAATGCTGTTGTCAGCTAACCTGATTGGAATGTGATGTGGAGCATAATTGCAGACCCAATTTTGATGTGAGGTCATATAGCAAGTGGCACCTGAGTCTGCCATCCAAATCAAGTCAGCATGAGGTTGCATTGAGAAGGAAGGATCAGAATAATCCAGAGAATGAGTACTTGCATTTCCAGCAAATTCTGTGCCATTTTCAGACTTGTCATCCTTGGAGGCATTGCCAGCTGCATTAGCTTGTTCCTGATGCCTTTTTCCTTTGTTGAAGCATGCCTTAGCTCGCTGCTTTGCATTCTGCTTGGTCTACTGCTGTGTTGCTTGATATTTGAAATAATTAGCTTGAATATGGCCAAAAAGACTGCAGAAATCACAGTTTATTTTAGTTAGAGCAGCACTCATAGCAATAGCAGCTGCAGCAACATCATTAGCATGCCTCTGATGTTGTGTCTCCTCTGTGACAAAGGCCTAAGTAATAGCAGCCTTGTTTAAGAAGTCTCTGAGGAGAAGAGATGAGACAAATGCACTATAATCATCTAGCTAGTTTCTTATTTAAGGCATTGAGATCAAAGGTATCAGGGCACAAATTCTTAATTTTCTTCATGTAAATGTCCACTCTGTTGATGAGAATTTACAAGGACTCCTCCTCTCTCTTTCTAATGGAGAACAAGTCATCATAGGCATTAAAGTGAACACCAGGACACTTCTACATATGCATATCTTTCAGTGCTTTTCACATCTGGTCAGGTTAATTTCTGAATAAGTTGAGATAAATTTTCTGATTATCTTCTCTCATTAAATAGATCAATCCTGAAGCCTGATCTTTTTCCTTGTTCCAATCTCAGAGTTCTTTCTTTTTTTCTGCAGTTAGAACAGAAAAAAGTGTAGAAATGAGAGAAGGAGATGAAACAAGTTGCTAGAAGTTCTAAAAGCAAAGATAGGCTTTCATATCACCAGCTCAGCTATTATAGTTGATAACATTGAGCTTAGTGATGTTAGAAATGGAAAGAGATATAGTAGTGGTTAAATAAGCTGTTTGGAGTGTTTGTGGAGTTTATAGAGTTGGTAAATCCAAAGAGTAGTAGACTGAAACAAATAGAAGTGGTAGAAATTGCCTAAAAGTGTTTTGAGAGCAATGGAGACTGTATAGCAGTGTTAGAATAAAATACAACTACTTCTAATTAAAATGCACTAACAGGGTTCCAATTCAGGTCTTGAAAAAATCAATAAACAATACTTTATTTGTAAGATCTGCAGATCAGTATCTTATTAAAGTTTTGTAATTTTAGTTGGCATAAAATTAATAACAAATTTTAGTTAGTGGTATTTATTAATAATCTTACATAATATTTTAAGTGTTGTATATTTAAAGTATATACTATATAATTAAAAAAAATAATATATGTAATTTTCTGAATATGAATTTATAAGACCAGTTTTTTAAACTATTTTTTAATTAGTAAATTTCCTTAAATTTTTTGTACTAATATAATAGAGTTATAAAAATCTACTTTACTATTAAAATTATTTATCCTTTAATTTTGTTTAAGTAAATTGTTTTCCCATTATCTATTTCAGCAACTACAATACTAATGATAAATTATAAAAACTTACTAGTATGACAGATATAAATGCTACAAATAAAATCATATTCTACATTAATTATGATATTATTCATAAAAACTTTTTTTGTCTTTTATATTGATTGAAAAGCAAATTCTTCTATTGTATATAGTAATTGTAATCTAAGTAGTTAAATTATATATCAAATAAATAAATAAGTAAAACATAAGGTGAAAGTAATTTTACAGAAGTGCTTCTGACAATTTCTGATAGAACAAAAGTGTAAAAAAAAATGCTATGTTTAAGTAAATAAGTATTTAGCTTAAAAAAATAAATAAATTTACTAATAGCTTAATAAAAACAATAAAATGTATATTAATACTATATATAACTAGCTTAACAAAAACAATATTAATGTTATATATAACTAGCTAGCCACTATGTAAAAAAAACTATAAGTGTGTTTTTCCTAATAGTCAAATTTAAAATAGTTAAAATATAACTAACTAGCAGAAATAATATAGTAGGAAAAAGTGAGTTCACAGTTTAACACTATTTATTACCTGTTGATATACTTTTACTATAAAATAGTTTTAAAAAATTACTGAGATAGAACTGTAATTAAAATTAAATTTAAATGCAACAATAAATTATCAGTGTTAAATTAAATCATTGATAGATTATGAGTTAATAATAGAGTACACTAAACAGCTATGAAATATACAGAGTAAATGGAGTAAAAGAATAAATAGTATATAAGGTTTGCAATATCTTTAAGATAAATATTGTTAAGCAGCTGAGTGAGGCTAGATATAATTGTTATGAATTTTGCATCAAAATAACTTTGTTAAATGCTATAATAGAGAACATATTTCAAATTTACAGGCAGGAACAAATTACATGGCTAAACTTAGAGTGACTGTAAAAGCATAATATCTTTACTATAGTCTGACTAAAACATATGGAGATAATTTTCTGACAACATGAGAAGGAGTTATAAACTCATATGCAGTTTCCAATCAATTTTAACTGAGATACTTTATGTGACCTCTACTCTCAGAATCATGTTCACAGTCAGCACTCTTAACATTTATAGCCAGATCTATTAGAAAGATGTTATTTTCTCTATTAGTACTGTGAATAACATTTACATGATCATCAGACATCCCTGTTCTGGCATTGCCAACTAAATAGATGCTGTCAGGAGATTTATTATTAGCATATAGGTCAGAGGAGTAGCAGAGGAAGCTAGCATAGATGCTGATATAATATAAGCTTCAAAACATATGATTGAGGCTAGCAGATTTGATCATATTTGTTTGAAAAGTAGGAGCTACTTCCACTGCTATTGTAGTAGTATTAAAATAGAACTGACTTTGTGGCAGAGCCGACTGTCAGTTGCACTATGAGATTAATTCCAAATCTACCTACTAGAAGGCAATTCAAGTGCTAATTAGATAGCTTGAAGTTCCTGCCTGAATCACTAACAGAGATTATTAGCTTCAATTCCTAGCCTTTTCTGTTTTTCAAAGCATTGGTCCAACTTGAGAAGAGTCTAAATGCTAAGATAGATGTTTGCTCTCTGGGTGTTTTTGAAATCCAGATATCTTCCATCAACAATAAACTCTCTTAAAATTCAGCAAGTTTAACAAAAAAAAGTGCTAGTAGAAAAATTGACCACTTTTCTTTACTTAAGGCTGCAAGCATTGCACAATAGCCATTGAATTTACATATAGCATTTATTAGTGTGAGTGCATATTTGGAAATGGCATTTCTCATCATTTGGTAAAGTTTGGTACCTGATAAATTAAGATTTCAAAATAAGTAGACCTCAATGAAGAAACTAGCATGCTTACTCAAATTTTGCTCTCATTCCCCAGCAGTTTGATCTAATTTATCCCACTCTAGGAAACTTCTAATAGCCCATTTATAAATGTTTATCTTGAAATTCCTTGCTATAAGAAGTGTCCAAACAAATTTCAAATCAAATCCTACAAGTTTAGGAAAAGAGTTGTGGACATTAAGCAAGGAATATAGCATTTTACTCTGTTCCTCAAACTTTTTCTGCATTTGCTGAAGGTTGGAGAAGAGCTTTAATGATTCCTCAGGCATGTCCACTTTTGATAGCTTTGTCTGAAGACTATGGATGGCATGGTCAATTGCCTCTGTTTGCTTTTGAAGGCTGAGGACAAAGTCAAGCTTTTTCATTGGCAAAACAGTGTGCTTTACAGATTGACAAATATGAGTAGTCACATAATATTATAGACACAATATATTTTTCTTCAGACTTAGTCTGAAAAGAAATTTAAAAATTATAAATAAAGATAAATATGAGATAGCTATAGATAATATTATGTCAAGTTTTTGGCCAAATTCACAGGATGGTCCTCATTCATATATAATAAAAATATTCTTAAATTAATATGAGAGTTTTGTGTATTTATTAACCCCAGTCATCTATAAAATTACATGCTCAATACCTTATTTTAGTCTTCTGATTTCAAAGGAAACCACACTGTCTCCTGTAATTCCAATAATATAATCTTATTTCATTCTACTTAAACTATTAATACATTGTACAAAATAATAAGCATTTGAAGTTTATAAAAAATACAGTAATAGTTGTAATACAGGTCAGACTTATTATTTCTCATTCTCCTCATATTTGTTCTTATCTTCTCTACCTTCATCTTCATTCTCATCCTTATCCTCATCCTCATTCTCATTCTCGTTCTCATTATTGTTGCCCTCATCACTGCTGCTCTTGCTGTCACTGCTATTCATACTTTTAATCTTAGTCTTGTCTTTTTTCTTCTTACAGCATTTATTTTTACTACAACATTTGCAGCCTATTTATCCTAGACACCAATTTTTGGGCCATTAACATTTTATGCTTTTGGAACAAATAAGTCTTTTTTAATAAGGTATGACTGAAATTGATTAATAATATAGAAAATTTTATAATCCTGATGACACTTTCAAGCAAAAGAAAATGATTGTAGCCTCCTCTCCAAAGCTCCACAGCAACATTATAATGTTTAAAAAAGTTCAAGCAATAGCACTTAAAGAGCATCTCAGGACTTAGTAAAAGAGCAATAATTTGAGTAGTAGCAATAAAGGTGATGAAAATGATTAGAAACAAAAGGTTTTATCTTACATGTCTCATTGCAATACTGAGCTTAACATGCATTGAGTCTTGTAAAATATAAATCAATCAAATATAAATAAAAGAACTGTTAAAACTCACCTGAACTGCAGTATATGCAATAAAGATTAAAATTATCTTGTTAATCTTGTATTTATATGTAATGGGAGCCTTTGTTGCATGTTTTTTAACCCTTTCAAATTTACATCTAAAAAACATGTGTTGACATATCTGAGAGATTGTTAGACCAAAACCCTTAAAAAAAAAAAGAATGCACAATACTTGTTCTTTGTCAGAGTCTTTAAATTGAGTTACGTTGTACATATTGACTTTGTCCTCACAGATAAAATTGAGAAATCTGATAAAGTTACAGTCAGAGATACTCTATTTCAAACAAAGTTTTATGAAAAATTATATTGGTAAACATATTTAGTGGGAGTAAGTAACTTTCCAGGATCAAAATTATTGAAACCTCAAGCAGATTTTTCATAAGGCAGAGGGCGAGCCAGCAGCAATGAGAGAATATATATAAGATCCAAGCTCTTAAAAAGCTTGATGAGACCTTTGTTGAGCTTCTGCATATCAGCCATTTGCACACTTGTAGCCCCTTGACTAAATTAGTAAAGAATGTTAGTAACTATTAACCAAAACAAGTCAAATCATTCACCACATTAACTAATTTTTAAATCAAGCTGCTGTTAAAGTCCTCTTTATTCAGTTTTGTGCACAACTTGCATAAAGTTCTTTGAAGGTCAGGTGTAACATATGTAAGCTGCTAGTAGGAATTAAGATGTAATACTTTTCATTGCATATTCCTAGTGCATATAGTAGGCAAAATGTACAAATAAGTGAAAAAAGACCTTACTTTAGTTTGTCCATCTCTGATAAGTTATATTTGCTACTGTTTGTTTCTTCAATATAACCTTTATCAATTAAGTCACACATGAAAATCATATTAAAATCAAGAAAAGGGTTAAAGAAACATGAAATAATATTGCCACATCTATAGTAAGTCTTTAAAGGTCTGTCGCTATGAAATAGTAAGCATATATTCATATAAAAATAAATGACATACAATTCTTTTCCATGTCATGTTGCAGGTCCAACTTCTGCTATTAAGGTATTCTCAAATTTAATTCATTCTTTGGACTCCTTTGATAGCTTCTTTTTTCTAATGGCAGATATTAATTTTGAATGTACTACTGTAGACTTCTTTGCTGATTTTGTAACATTGATTACTTGGCTTGACTTCAGAATCTGTGGTTTGTCATGCTTTGGTTTTTTTTTAAGAGAAAGATCATTATTATCAGAGTTAAGCAGTCTACAAGGAGGAACATGTTGAAAAGAGAGAGGTATGGTAGTAGAAGGCAACGAGAAATAAAAATTAAAGTCAAAATCAAAGTGAATGACATAAATGTGACTCTATCACTTCAAAATCTATTCTTGTCCATCATCTCAAATTACAGAGGTTGAACTTTTGTAATTTGTGAGATAATATTTCAATGCCTATACTGTCTATTATTATTTGACAAATGCAGACAACTTAATGGACATCAATCACAATGTCTAAAATAAAAGCCACTTACTCTTACACAGCTAAAGCTCTCTCTGTTACTCAAAATTTATATTCCTTCTTTAAAATCAAGTAATGAGCTTGAAATAAACTAGATAATACAATATTATTTTTAGTTGTACATTAGCTATATTTTTGTCAAGATTGAGTCACACTCACGTGTGCTGACTCCTCCAAGTATGTTGAAGATACACTAATAAAAGACAATGTCGACATGCTGCCTTTAAAAAGAATTTGTAAACCAAAAGTCCTTGTTGATTTTCTTCTGTCAAATCTACGATTAATATTGCAACAATTTACTATCATTGACTCTGATACATGATCTACTAAACACTATCAAATTACCCAGGATCCTCTGTACCAAGTTATTCCCCTTTAGGCTACACCCATTCAAAATTCATCTCAGCCTTTCAAGACTGAAATCTATGAAATGGACTTATTTCGTCATTACAAAGTTGCACCCAGCCACAATAATCCTGATCAATATCTCATGCTAAATAATGTTGCTGATTTTCCAACATTTATTCATGAAACTCAATTAGTGAATCCACTCAATAGGTATGGACCCACTACTGAGAAAGTCCAAGCCTGTCCCTCTGAATCATCTACCTTCCCAAAATTTTTTTTCCTATTCCTCAATCCTTCCATCTTTCATCTCATGTCCTGGTTTTATTCTGCCAAAAAACTGACATTGTCTATTCTCAACTCTCTTATACATTTTGTTATCCTTGCCCTGGACTTTAAATGTAAGGACTTTTATGATTTTAATGTGGTCCATGAAAACAAATGCCTTGACAATTTGCACATTAATTCTAGCAAACATTCTCTCCCTGAGTGGATATCATCTGATCAATGGAAAAAGTCCTCAGTGCAACTTCCTCTACCACTTATATCCCATAAATACAAGTCCAAATCAGATGTGCTCATGCTCAAAATTAAATTTTATCATTGTGACTTTCTTGAGGTATTCAAGTCAGGGATTTGCAATGTTGCAGCATGTCAATTCCATTGGCATAGATATCAACTCTTCTGGAAGCTTTCAGAGAATGAGCCAAAGCAAAAGGTTTATAGTGAGGTGTACACCTCTGATTGGCTACTACAACTTGAAGAGACAATCACTCCTGTTGAGGGCTGTGATCTTGAGATAGCTGTTGTTTTATTCCTGCTGTATTCCAATGGCACACAGCTTGTAAATTTTAGTATGGCATCCTTGTAGCCATTTATTTTTGGTTTGTGGGCTGTCTAAGTATATGCGAAGGAAGCCAACCAGCTTTTTAGCACATCACTTAGCTTATCTTCCATCAATACATTTATTTATTTTAATTTTGAGCATGCTAACTATTTTTTCAGTTACCTGATCTCATCAAGGATAGATATAAGGAATTATTTGATGCAACACCTACTCTGGCTATTCTAATATTTCTTTGACGTGAGCTGGTCCAAGCAGTCTGGAAACACCTGCTCAGTGATGAGTTTAAAACAATTGTAAAGTTTGGACTTGTTGAAAAGTATGGAGATGGGAAGATACAATGACTATATCCAAGAATATTTGGCTATTCAGCTGACTATAAGGAGCAGTAAGAATGTAGTGTTTTTTTGTTTATTTTACTCATCATATAAAAAGTTTTAGTTTTTGGAATCAAGGACATGGGGACATGGTTGGATGTTACATGTCGCATTACCAAAAAGCAAATTTTACACATAGGAACTAAGCTACATAATTCTATCTGGTCATCAAATTTGTGGGTCAACAGCTTCAAATAACAATTGAACATTCAAAAGGCAAGAGAGAAAATTTTTGAAAAGGGATATGCTGTTAATGGAAAGACAATTGATCAAATATTGATGAATATTTGGTTCCCATTGAGGTGAGTTATATTTGCTGCTTCCTTGAGCCTCTGCTAATGTGTATAAGAATGCATTCTCTTTATTTCTTCTACCCACCAGTAAAAATTATTTCAAGATATTTACTCATGATATCATACACAAATTTGAGCTGGAGGTCTGGAAGAGAGTTTTTATGCATCTCATTTGAATGTTATATATGTATGGTGCATCTTTGGTGGCTGAACTTGATAGACGGTAATAAAATTTATCTGCTCTAGATGTAAACTCAGTAGTATTGACATGTGATATTGTAGCTATTGCTCTGTTAGCCCATTTGGGCATGACACAATTCAAAGATTCCAAAATGACATATCTAGTATGTCATCCTTAGCAGCTTGAGATTTGGAAGATATGATCCAGATGAGTATTAAATGTTTTCTTACACCAGGAAGTATTCTTAACTATGGTCATAGGTTGTAGGACCTTGCTTTGGAGGGTTGTTTTGTAATACAAGCTGGGCAATTGACAAAAAAATTCAAGACCTTCTATTCATCTATGGCCTGCTGGCATGCATCAGCAAAAATGAGATTGCATACTAATGGGTCTTTGAATTTATTCTGTGGCATGACAACAGTACTCATGCAGCACATCCACATCTTCTGAAAATTGGTATGCCCTTTATTTTCAACTCACGCTACTCCCAAAGAGGCAGCTGCTTCTATTCAACAAAAGGCAGCTACAGAAGCAAAGAAAGGTGTTGAGGCAAAGGCTCCTTCAACACACCAATCCAATGATATTTGGTCATTCAATGTTGATACTCCCAAGATGCATTCACTTGTGCACTACCCAATAGCCATTGAAGTATTTGGTACAACAGATTTTATTACAACACAAATTGTGAGTCTTTTGTTACAACATTTATCATTCTTGGCTGAAAAAATTTGGATAGAGAGAACAAGAACATATCTGTTCAAAGCAGTTTTATTACTGAACAAACAAAAATTCATATGAAGCCCAAATTGGCCAGCACAAATGACAAGAAACATGAGCCCAAGCTATGAATCAGGCTATAACTGACAACATCAAAGATGAGGAACTGCCAAACACCAGCCCTGAAGACCATCATTTTATTTCAAAGATGAAGCATTTGCCAATCAACATATATCAATGGGCCAGTGAACATTGAGATGATCCAGCTATGAAGGTAAGTCACTTAGCTAGGGCAAATTTCTCAAATTTATGCCATACATCTAGGACTTCACACCAAAACTCTTTGATCACATCTTAACATGCTTACTACTCAACATCAATGAATTCTCTGATATGCAGTGAAGCCAACTGGTCATTTGTGATGACATAACACCCTTTGAATCAACTACACAATGTATGATAACCAGTGCAAACAAGATACCATTAACCCCAAGTGCCACTCTGATGTCATGTTCTTAGGGGATGACAATGGCCACCTATATTGGTACTATTGAGCCATCAAAATCTTTCATGTCAATGTTTGATTTGGGTAGCAGGACTACAGAAAAATGGAAATTCTATGGGGCCGATGGTTTGGCTTTGATTATGAGGCACCATCAGGTTTTGCAGCCAAGTGCCTTCATCAGCTTAGCTCTCTGAGTAGTGATGACGCATTTGCTTTCACAGACCCTGGTGATGTCTTATGGGCTGTTCATTTAATACCCTGTTTTGCAGGGCTGCAGCTTGGCAATGCCTTAGGACCTTCAAGACTTGCATGACATCAGGATAAGGAAGACCTCAATTATGAAAGATACTACATCAACATGTATGTATTTCATTGTATTGAACCAAGGTAACATCTAATACAACTTTGTTTTAGTTTTGCAGATTGCAACATGTTTGTTCACTTCACAGGTGGTGGAATTGGCCACCAAATCATGCGTGAGGCAACTCAATCCTTTTTAAGAGATGCTATTGATGCATTTTCACCCAAATGCTGTGACCAGGATGAAGAAGATGCTCAAGAGGATGAGACAAATGAAGAGTCAGAGGGTGAAGATCATGCTTCAGATGAACAGAGTGACAGCGAGGAAAGCTCAAATGACGAGTTGGACACCAGTTATGCTGATTTGTAACTTTGGTAGTTAGACTTAGTTCATTCAAAATAATCTTTTTGACACATATAGAATCTTTGATTTCAACTGGTGAGGTGCAACAAGGTATGCTAATCCTTCTTCTGAGCAATTCTGGCAAACCATTCATCATTGTCTGAGTCAGGTTCTGTGACTGATGAAGCTTGGGAGGCAACAGGCATGCTCAACTTTGACATGTCATTGATGCTAGGAGTGGCAGTTGCATTAAGTTCTGATGGACAAGGAGTCATGTTAGATGTAGACTTGGACGTGAGGTTGATAAGCATGTCATGATCAGTGAATGCTAGTAAAATGACATAGTAAGTAGAGGAATTCAATAATAATGATGTAAATGCATGATTGATTCCCATTGATATCTTTATGTACCTGATCTCCCTTTGAAAATCCTCCATTACAGCTTCCAATTCATTTTCCATGCGCCTGAGGAGATCATTGAGCAGACTGTTGAGAACAGCAAGAGCAGCAGGGGATGACATGATGATGATGATGCA
>JABCKO010008161.1:0-10862 GCA_018855915.1 Tephrocybe sp. NHM501043
CCAGTTAAGTCCTACAATTAGATATATCCGCTGATCTTTATTTAACACTTGGAATGTGCCGTCAAGCCGATGTGTGCATGGTCCTTTGTGGCTGCTTGCTGGCTGAATTTTGAGTAACCTCCGCAGCCACCCTATATGCATTTGGAGAGATATAACCTTTGGGGTATGTAAGCATGAAGTAAGAAATTTAAAACACGGGCCCAAGGAGCAGAGGATAGGCTCAAAGTTTCCCACTGGAGCAGTGTGTCTGGGCATTTCCTCAGATGTGATCATGTGATACTTAACGTAGATAGCCACATTCCATGTTTGTAAAGGACCAACATGCTACTACCGCTGCATCTCCATGCGAGCACAGCTAGAGGCTCAAGGCAACCGCGAGGAGACATTCTGTACATCTTCACCACCCTGAACTGATTGGGATGTTCTCACCATTATTAAGCTTGTCTATGTCTTGAACCAATATCTAAAGGAGAATTGAATCCAGCGATGGATTAATCTCAGCACTTATCATCTACAGTCAACCAGGAAGCTGGGGGCATGTGATGATAAGAGAGCAGGGGTTTCAGAGCTTGTCCATGTAGGGGACAACTTCAAGTTGCATAACGTATAACACAATGAAAGAAGGTCATTCAACCCCTGCTTCAGCCTATGACAGGTTAATGTACAAACAGGGTAAGGAATCAATAAAATCTTGTGTATGTGAATAAGAGATGGCAGGCTCTACAGGTGCGTGCAGAATCTTGATCAATGTGCGGATGCTCTGGTCCAACAGCACTGACTGATCTGGAGCTGAAAAGAAAGGCCTCAGTTTCTGAAAATGACAGGTATTCTGGGAGTTTTTCTGATCATTCAATCTCTGGAAATCTGAATGGATGGCATGGTCGAGGTGATTTCCGGAAACCTAATCTCACACAAAATCAATAACTTATGATTCACCATTCATGGGCACAGACATATCACTTCCAACCGTAGGTACATTCAACTTGCCCAAGAATAGGCCTCCACATGCATGGAGGTGTCATGAACCATCCTCTCCAGTGCACAAGTCAATATCAATCAGAACCTCAGAATAGTCATCAACCCCTCGTCCGGGCCCCTGACCCACTCTATCCCTTTTCACATTCTTGTATTCACTCCTTTTATGACTCCATTTCTCCTTAATCCTTATCACAAGTCCTTATTTCTCCTAATCATTATTAGACTTACTATTTACATACATTTCTCCTTTATTTCTCTATACTTTATTAAACTCTGTATTTTGTAACATTTTGGTGTGAATTCAACTCAGTGTATTGTTCACCAAGTCCAAATCAAGTTCTAACTTCATTTTCTTGCATCTGACCATCTTTTGTCTTTCTATTATCGACATGATCCTTACAAGTTTGAATTCACCTCTATAATCTCATGGCTTCTACCTCTGTCCCTCTTGATTTCAATTACCCTGGTCACCCTCCTACTATGGATCATCAGTCCATTCATCCTGGCAACTCTGGCAGCATCGACTTCACTCATCTGAATGGCACCTTTGATCCAGCATCTATTCCAGGTGACCCTGACAGTTCCGGCAATTTTGGCAATCAGGGTCTGCCTTTGGCTAATCAAAATACTTCCATTCCAGTGCCTGCTAGCAATAATGATCACTCTGATATTGCCATTCTGCTCAACGTCCTCACTCAAAACCAGACTCTTCTCCAGCAGAGTTTGGTTGACATTATGAGAGAGGTCGCTCATTGTCCTGTCTACTCTCCTCCTGCCAAACCTGTTCTTGGTAATTCTCGAGGTTCCACAGTTAAACTTTGCAGTGTTTGCCTCTTCAATGGAAAGCATGCCAAAGTCACTCCTTTCCTCTCTGAAGTCAAATGCACCATCAAATTCCACTCAGTCTCCTTCCCTGACGACCATACAAAGGTACTTTTTGTTGGGATGAACATGAAGGATGGACTTCCAGTGGAATGGTTTAATCAACTTGAGCGCTCTGGTTCGTACCTCTTGTACAATTGGAACAACTTTCTTGCTGCTTTCCGCAAGAAATTTGCTGACCCTAGCCTCATTCTCAATGCTGATATCAAGCTCGATAACCTCAAACAAACCAGCTCTGCTCATTACTACCTCACGGCTTTCATGAAACTTGCCAGCCATCTCAACATGATAGAGGAAACTAAAATCTCTCGCTTTATGAAGGGTCTCAAGCCTATCGTTAAGGACCACCTCATCAACATCATCCACTGGCCCAAGACCCTCGAAGAATGGGAGCCCCTTGTCATCTCCATTGATACCAACATCCATCAGCATGAAGTTGAACATTGTGCCAAAGCCAAGTCTAATGGTAATGGAAAGAAGAAAGATTCCTACACCAGCGGCAATACCGATGGATACTCATCCACCTACACCAAACCAACAACTCCCTCTGCATCCTCATCTACCAACCCCATCCTGATGGAAGTTGATGCTGTCACCACAGCTCCTTCTGCTCCTTGTGGCCCTCTCACCAAGGAAGAATGTGAGCACCATTTCAAGAACAACCTTTGCCTCTACTGTGGAGGATCTGGCCACAAAGTCCCTGACTGTGAGAAGCGCAAACGCCAGGCTGCTAAGCAGGGAAAAGTTCCGTCAAAGACCAACTAGTTCCAGGGTCTTCGACAGCAGTAGGAACTAGCTCCACTCCATGCTGCCACTCTCTGCATTCCTACACTCAGGCAACAACAGATGAATGGATTGCACCATTGACTCTTGCTCCCATTCTCCCTTTACCTACTCACATTTGTCTAGACCCACATAATAGAGATCATTTTTTCATTTCAATCATCCTTCAATTTTATGCTCTCTCTTCCTCGCTCTGCTAAACCAACCCTGATTCCCATTTACATGATCAATGATTGACCCTTAACCTCGGGTCTTATTACTCATGACATCATCACTAACTTGAAAATTCATGACCACTCAGAAAACACCTGCCTGGGCATTGCCAACATGCCTTATCCTGTTCTCTTGGGGCTCAACTGGCTCTGTAAACACAACCCTGCAGTTGATTGGGCACATGACCAACTTACGCTTTCATGCTGTGGCACCACCCACGACTTTCCTGTCACCACTTTTGGCTGAGGCTATAGTCTTGCAAGTCCGAAGCCATCCCCGAACTCTCACTCTATTGCGTCTGTAGGTCTAGGCCTTTGTCTTAACTATAGGCATCCCTCTGAAATCCAGAAGATCCTTGACATGCCCCATGTCAAGGCACCACCCCCATTTCCATCATTTATGGTAGCAAATGCCACCACACTTCCATCTATTATCTTTCCCCCAGTTTGAAATGGCCCTAGCTCCGCCAAACTATCTGCCATATGGTCCTGTCCTCCACCACCTCTGGACCCTGTCTACGGTCCACCTAACAAACTGCTCAATATTGCTTACTGCTCATCTGCACGTTTCTGCAAATATGCAAAGAACCAGGCCATCTCTTGTATCTGGTATACAACTAACGATGAGCTCAAGGTCCGCATCCATGCTTTTTCATCAGAATCTCCCCCAGAACCTCCACCAAAAGCACATGCCATCACTTCTGATACCAAAGAAGAAGTCATCAATCTTGTCCTGTCACAATACCATGCCTACCTAGACATCTTCGACCCTATTGAGGTTAAGAAACTCCCACCTCATAGGCCTTATGACTGTGACATCCCCATTGAGGATGGAAAAGAACCACCTTTTGGCCCTATATATTCACTCTCTCAGGATAAATGCCAAGCCCTGTTTGAGTATATTGAGGAGCAACTCAAGAAAGGCTATATCTGATGCTCTACTTCTTCTTCTGCTTCTCCAATCCTTTTCATTCGATGCAAGACTGGCAACCTGTGCCTTTGTGTTGACTACTGTGGACTCAATGCTATCACCAAGAAGCATTGTTATCCGCTTCCTCTGACTGCCGACCTCATTGACCATGTTCAAGGCTGTGACAAGTTTACTGTCATTGACCTCAAGAATGCATTCAATCTTATTCGCATCAAAGAAGGCAACAAATGGAAGACAGCCTTCAGGACTCACCTGAGTCTATTTGAGTACACCATTATGCCATTTGGACTCACTAATGCACCCGCCATCTTCCAAGCTTTTATTCAGGACACCCTTCGTGACATCCTTGACATCTCTTGTGTTGTTTACCTGGACAACATCCTGATTTATTCCAAACCTGGACAAGACCACAATGCTCTTGTTATTCAAGTTCTCGATTGCCTCCGTTCTGCCAATCTTTTTGCCAATGTCAAGAAATGCAAATTTGGTTGCTCTCAGGTGGAATATCTAGGCTTCATAATCTCCTCTTGCAGTGTCCAGATGAACCCAAAGAAGCTAGACACCATTGCAAACTGGCCACAACCCACTTTGGTCAAACAAATCCAGCAATCCCTCAGATTCACCAATTTCTACTGCTGTGTTATCGACCACTACTCCAACATCTGCCTTCCGCTCAACAACCTCACTTCCAAGGAATGTAAACTCAAATTTCCTGGGTTAGGTCATGATGCAGTTGCTGCGTTTGAAAAACTTAAAGTTGCATTCACTACTTCACCCACTCTCCTTCATTTTGATGCCACAGCACCTTGCACTGTTGTCACTGATGCCTCCGACTTTGCTCTTTCAGCTATCCTTCTTCAACCTGACTCCTATAAATTCCTTCATCCGGTTGCCTACTACTCTTGCAAATTCTTGCCTGCCAAAATCAACTATGAAATTCATGACAAGGAACTCTTGGCAATAGTTGAATGCTTCTGCAAGATGCATTCCTGGCTAATTGGCTCCCCACACCCAATCTCTGTGATCTCAGATCACTCGAACCTTAAGTATTTCATGACTTCCCGTGTCCTTAATTGCTGACAGGCTTGCTGGTCAATGTTCCTTTCAGAATTTGACTTCCAACTTGACTATGCACCTGGAAAATCCAATCCCGCCAATCCTGCCTCACGTTGCCCTGACTTCAAACCTAAAGAAGGAGATGACGTCCTCCATACCCAAATCAAAGCCCTCCTCACCACCTACCATACAAAACACCTCTTTCCATCCAATTTTGCTCCTCAAACTGCTCCAACAACCATCAATTCACTCTTCACATTCACAATTGACAACTCCAAGCTCCTCAAAGAATTCAAAAATGCCTATCGCACTGACACCAAATGGTGCAATGCACTCAAGACAGGCAATGAAGACTTCATGCTTCAAGACGACCTAGTATTCTACCAGGGTCAACTCTATGTACCTCCATCCCTACATGCCAAGATCATTCATTTGAGGCACAATTCTGTTCTCTCTGGGCACCCTGGTCAAGCTGGCACCTTCAACCATATCTATCACGATTACTCTTGGCCTGGACTCTGTTGGTATGTTTGCAATTATGTCCAATCTTGCAACCTCTGTGCTCACATCAAAAATACTACACACAAGCTGTATAGACTTCTCAAACCTCTCAACATTCCCAACCATCCCTGGAGATCCATTTCAATGGATTTCATCACCAAATTACCTCTCTCACGTGGTTACAACTCCATCTGGGTAGTCTGTGATTGTATGACATGCGCTGCCCATTTCATTCCTGTCAATGAAACCATCACTGCACCCAAACTTGCTCAACTGTATCTGGACCAAATCTTTTGTCACCACAGCTTTCCTCATTCTATTGTCTCTGACCGTGGCTCAGTCTTTGTCTCCTTGTTCCTCAAGCACCTCATGGCACTCTGCGGCACCAAGATGACCCTGTCCACAGCCTATCACCCTCAAACTGACGGACTCATGGAATGCACTAACCAGACCCTCGAAACATATATTTGCACCTATACCTCGTATCAACAGGACAGATTGGTCTGACTATCTTGCTCTCGCTGAATTTTCCTTCAACAATTCTATTAACTCATCCACACAACAATCCCATTCTATGCTAATCTAGGCTACCACCCTGACTTTGAAATCTGCATCACAGACCGCATGACCAACCCAGCCGCTTCCAAACTTGCGGATTGCATTCACATCATCCAAGGTGAACTTTGTGCTGAACTTGCTCACGCTAATGAGTATATGGTCAAGTACTATGACACACATCACAAACCTCACCCTGACTACAAACCTAGTGACATGGTATGGCTTCTCTGCTGCAACATCAAGACTACACGCCCTACAGACAAATTTGACTATTGTCGCCTTGGTCCATTCAAGATCCTTGAAAACCATGGTCCCCTTGCCTACCACCTTGAACTTCCTTGCTCCCTCTCTCACATCCACCCAGTCTTCCATGCGTCCCTTCTTGAACCCTACACGCCACCATCAGTTATCCCCAATCAACTCTCAACACCTCCCATCAGTTCCCCAGACATCATTCCAGAAGTATTTCATGACATTTCATCAATCCTGGACTCACGCAAAGTTGGATGACGCTACAACTACTTCATTCACTGGAAAGACACACCCAAAACTGAAAATTCTTGGGTTCCCTACTCTGAAATACCTACAAACCTCTACGAAGTCCTCAAACAATTCCATCATCGTAACCCTTGTTGTCCTCACCCTCCTCGCTTCTTTTTCAATGACCCTGAATGCCCAACCGATCCCCAAATCACACCCAGCAAAACCCCAAAATCACGCACTCCTTTGCCTCCACCTGGCCCATGGCAATGCAACTATGAACCTCTGATCCAGACCACTACACAATCAGGCCGCATGGCTCACCCACCCAAGTCCAGAGACTACACCAACTCCGTCCTAAAGAAGGGGGTACTGTCATGAACCATCCTCTCCAGCGCACAAGTCAATATCAATCAGAACCTCAGAATAGTCATCAACCCCTCGTCCAGGCCCCTGACCCACTCTATCCCTTTTCACATTCTTGTATTCACTCCTTTTATGACTCCATTTCTCCTTAATCATTATCACAAGTCCTTATTTCTCCTAATCATTATTAGACTTACTATTTACATACATTTCTCCTTTATTTCTCTATACTTTATTAAACTCTGTATTTTGTAACATTTTGGTGTGAATTCAACTCAGTGTATTGTTCACCAAGTCCGAATCAAGTTCTAACTTCATTTTCTTGCATCTGACCATCTTTTGTCCTTCTATTATTGATGTGATCCTTACAGGAGGATTGGATAATTTGACTCCTTGTGGAGGCAGAGGTGAGAAAGAACATGACATCAAATGCAAAAGGGAAATGGAGCATGCCATAAGGAGGCCTATGGTTGATCTCCCCCTTCCCCCTCTAATTTTAAATAGCATGCTCTGAGCTTCTCTGCATGCAAGCAATTATGTATGTTGACAGTGCCTTACCCACGTATGGATCAGGATAGCAAAGGCGATTACTGCTCAGGAATTCTGCAGTTCTTGATTCCTCATTTGGTTCACTGCACCTTCCATGCAGTAGTGATGGATTCATGCCACAATAGAATTCACTCCAGCTCTTTGACGTTATTTTTGGGCTTGCAGAAGGCCTTCAGAGGGACTCAAAGTCCTCATAGGCAGTGTACATCTGAAGCGTTCCAATAATTAATCTAATCTACTTAGTATTTTTTCAGTCGAGGTTGCCAAAAGCTTTCAAAGTCATTGATATATTGTTTTGAGGAAATCATTAAAGATCTTTCCTCTCCTTTGCTCACATATTTAGCTGAGGAAGCGCAAATTTCTTTTAAGAATTACTTTTACCTTGGCTTCCACGTTACTTAGGTAAAAAAAGATACTGTTCAACTCCAGGTTCTAGAGCAGGTCTTGGCATTCCCAGAGCCATGTAAAGATGTATGGATATAATCCCTCTGCCATTGGTTAGATCGATCTCATTCACGAACTTCATTTAGGTATCTTTGAATGGATGCAAGGTCATGTACTACTAAGTTCAAGGAATCTCATGAAAAGTTGAAAGTGCCATGAATCACTGATCAATATAGTTAGGGCTAGAGCACCTATTATGGAGTTACCCATTACTAGCAATACTACAAAGTTGCACCCTTGACTTTTCAAGTGTCGAACCTGAACACCTTGCCCTTGTTCATCGTACCTGACATCGACCCTATATGATGCATGTCGGACTCTCTTGGCTCAACATGGCTGTTCAAAATATTGCAGAAGTTTTCTGATGGCAGCTGCCATTGCCGCCTGTTGGCCTCCATTTTATGGCCCTTTACAGTCAACTTGTGCGATACTTTTGCTCAGCCTTGACTTCACCACCTTTCCATTCAACGTAAGGGGGTGACCAGAGATGCTTTCATTGTCCTTACCTCTGTATAGAGATTCAATCATCAATGACCTCTCCCCCACAAACATGCTGCAGGGTGACAACCAGCTATCGCCCAAACATCTAGCTCTGTGAGTTATATATGCTTCAATTTTTTGACCATCATTTGCTCACCTTTATCTGGTCAGGGCTGCTGAACCCTGTAAGCCTCCTGGAGGAGCCAAGGTGGAAATATATGTTTAATGTCTGTCATGCATAGTTAACTCTGCTGACTCAAGATATGGAGACAGTGCATCTCCGGCTTTGTTTGCCCTTGTCATTGGAATAGACAAGTATAAGGATCATGCTATTCCTGATCTGCATGGTGCCGTCAATGATGCAAATGCAGTCGAGGATTTCCTGATCTACAAAGTTGGTATTTCAAGGGATTGCCTCCTGAATCTATGTGACAAAGAGGTGACGTGCAAGGGCATCCTGCAGGCCTTGCAAAGTCTGTCTCACATTAGCACTATCAAGACAGATGATCCAATTCTTATTTACTACACTGGTCATGGTAGCAAAGCTGTCTCTCCGTCTGACTGTTGGGATGCAAGTATTGCAAGAAGCATGGTACAAATGCTTGTCCCACACAATTTTTGTTTTGAAGGGTCAAACGATCAGCATGGCCAGGGAATATTTGACGTAACGCTTGGTCAGATACTTGCTGATGTAGCCACAAAAAAGTCTGACAATATTGTGGGTCATTTCCTGAATCAATGCAACTGTCATTCTCTAAATTGATGACAGACAATTATCGGTGACTGTTGCCATTCAGGGCTTAGGAGTCAAATAAATGCAAGGGATGACGCCTTAGCTGTGCATGGTATTGAATTACCTCCAAACTACAGCATTCCTGCAGATCTCTTTAATTTGGAATCGATAAACACAAGTTCATCACTGAGTTCACATGTCTGGATAGCGGCCTGTGGGAGGGCACAGTTTGCAATTGAGCAACAAGGCCAAGGATCTTTCACTTCTGCACTTCTGAGCCTGCTCGAGCAGGAAGATGTTGACAAGCTTACCTATGCAGGCATCATTGCACGTCTCTCTGATCTCCCATTGTGAGTCCATTTCTTGCTTGTGCAGCCAGTTATCCTGACATCAACCTTCGATTACAGGCAAAATCCGGAATGCAAAGGTTCCAACCAAAATCATATTCTTTTCGACTTCAAAGTTCACAGCCGTCAGTGCGGTACCACATATTGTATTAATGCGACTCCCGAGAAGCAGAACAAGTATACCTTGCAAGCAGGTGAAGTGCATGGTATCACCGAAGGAACTGCATTCGATGTGTATTCTGACAGGCTTGCGATAACAACTCTTGGTTCTGTTGTTGCTATTGAAACAAATGCCTTCACCAGTCAATGTTCAGCTCTTGACAATGCTTCCTTTTCCCTTGTGCAGCCTGCATATGCCATCCAGACCCATGTCAGAGATGAGGCAGATATTTGCCTTTTCATAGAGCTAAATGACGTGTTCCGCAACCTTTTTACACTACTTAACAAGTACAACACCCTTTCCAGCAAGCAATCTCTTTATCTTGTCAACAATGCAATGGATCACCCAGATCTTGTTATCAGGACACATGAAGGTCTGGCAAAGATTGAAATCAAGGATCCGATATGTTGCCACCATGGCCTGACATACATGCCATTCAACAGCGTTTGGGCAGAAGACTCTGCCTTTCTTTTCTCAATTCTATGCAGTGCAGCCCATTTTTATTGGTACCTCCGCCATCCAAAGCAAAATGGTTCTTTGGCTCAGAACATCCGCATTGAATGTCTTGAAGTAAAGCCTACCAGAGGCCTCACAGACAATTTGGAAGAGATCTTCCAGCCCAAACAAGATGGTAAAAATTGGCTCACTGGTGGTATGATCTCCATTAATATGGACAACAATGCCATATATGGATATGAAATCTGCAATATCTCTCAAACCCCATTGTATCTGGCTCTTTTCTATTTTAATATCAGCAACCTGAGCATTGGTGAATGTCATAAAAATCTATTTCCCTCAGTCAATGTTGACAGGGTACCTTGTAGCGACGTATTATCTACCCCAATCGGAAGCCACTGGGCAGGTTGAATTCTCCCTTCCAGCCATGGGATGTCTGAACATTGGGTTTGGTGATGGTGGTTGGCCACCGTGCAGATACTTCCTCCGCAATGGTCAAAATGTCAATGTTGGCTTTTTGAAGCTTTATGTCTTGACAAAATATGTTGACTACTCTGGTATAGCTCAGACCACACCATTCTGGCATCAACGTGTGGGTTATACTCTTGACAAGAAATGAAATCATTGGGATTCCCTTACTATTCCAATTAACCAGCAATTCAATAACGAGATGGTAAAATGATGAGGGCATTCACCATCTTATCCCCTATGTAAGTAAATCACTGATATATCAACATAAGCATCCACTTGTATTGTTGTGTTAAACTTGTTAGCAGGAACTGTACTCACTATTTTGCCATCTTGGTGGGTATACGCAAAAGCAATGGATTCGGAGCAGTGAGCCAAACTGGATGGCCATACTGATGGCTGTACTGATGACAGTAGAGGACCTCAGAGTGTTTAAACAACTGTAATGCTATCTACACCCAGTATATCACACATTTAG
>JABCKO010008162.1:0-10795 GCA_018855915.1 Tephrocybe sp. NHM501043
AGGCTTTCAACTTGGAATGGGTGGCAGTTTCTCGGTTTGATGGTTGTTACCATCAGCGTTGCTAGTTTAATATAGTACTTAGTATTGATATATGGGGACTAATCCTGGTGTCAGAAATGGGATCAAGCCACTGACTGCTGCTTTTCCAAAAACACAGGACGGCAACATTTGCCCCCCCGAAGGGAAGTTACCTGCGAAAATGGAAAGGGCTTGAAAAAATGGTCACAGAGTAGTAAGTGCATGTGTTGGAACAACAATCAAGGCTGACAAGGATTATGGGACGCATTCGTCATGGGGCCAGACGACGTTCTTATAGTCTGCGTACATTCTTATCTTGCCTCAATCCCATCACGATATGCGTAATACACCGGAGCTCAAAACAGAGGAGAGCCAGCACCACGGCGCTCTCGAAAGATCGATTGTATATCAAGTACAACGACAAGGCCAGGGTCTACATTCATGATTTGCTATGGCTCGGTAAAGCCCGGTGAAAGTTTGGCTTGAAGAAGTGAATGAGTATCTCCTCTCAAATCGAAAAGAACTTGAAGAACTTACAGGCATAGAACTGGTGTCGTATCATGAGATTGAATTGTTGTGCCTCTCAGTGACATGTCTAAAGCCACACAGGGTAAGTGTTTGTTACAGAATCAATGCTGCGACGTACTTTAAGGTGGCTAACTGGTAGATAGTATTGTCCGCACTGCCCAGAACAACATTCGCTGGGGGAATTGCACATCAAGCCTGTGCTGAGGCATGTTGCCTTTTCTCCGGGCAAGCGAGCAGCGCTTGCTCCCGCAATCAAGGCGAGAAAGGCCACAATGGAGGAAGTAAGATGCATGGTTTTGAGAGGCTCGCTAGAGTGTGGGATAGCGACAGGTCTTGGAGGGATTCATATAAGCCTGACAATGGCGAGAGAGGCGGCGAATTACGAGAGTCGAGAAGCCTCGAAGCAGGGATCACAAGAACATGATGTGCTCGGCAAGGAAGTCGATGGGCATCTCAACCACTGAAATTACCTTTACTTACAGACATTTTGTTCGAGGCCCGGCCTTGAATGACGTGTGACAGCCTGCTTCGTGCTTCGGCGTTGCCTCATGACTGGTTCTGGCCCCCCTCAGCTGGTGGGATCCTGTGATCCCAAATGCTGCGAGAAACAAGTTACGAAGTGGCTGGATAATGGACTCGAGGCATAGGTACACGGAAGCATATGCATGGGTTTTGACAGAGCAAGATGCAGAACATCCTTGGGTACGGCATCCGAAGTATGGCCCGCATCAACGAGCCGTGGCATAATATGCGTACGATGTGGCGTCGGTTGGATTGTCGATGTTGATAGGGACCTAATTATAATTGGGGTGGAGTAAGCGGAGAAGGCTAACCTTGCGTAGCCAATCTCCGCGAAGGATGGAATTTCGTTTCTACGTGGAGCTGCTTAGGCTGCTGGGGAATCAGTGTAAGTTACATCTAGGTGAACGAGATACAAGATGCTCACACGAAGCCTCCACATGAACCCCCCACGCAGGAACTTCCAGGCCAAACCTTCTGAGGGCTTGATATCACGCGAAAAGCTGCTTCCCTCTCCATGGCACCCGGAGATCCTGCACCATTGGGTGGTTTATTGCGAGATAGATGCCGGTTTGTCTGTGGACAGCAAATTTTCTTTCGTTTCGATGAATGGCGTATGCATCTCAACTTTTGAGGCGTGTGGTCCTGGGATGTGCAGAGGCATGGGAGGTTGGCTGGTGTTTCGCAAGAATCGATTAGGGAGCGTGACGAGGCAAAAGCAAATTTCTGATAGATTCAACTTTCTATTGTTACGAAAACCAGATAATACAACCTAGCTTACGCATCATACCTTCAATTCGTTTGAGAGCTGACGGTAGTTCTTCAAACGAATCATCCTTCCTAATATCTTCACAGCTGTACAGAACCTAATTTCACTCGTGAGTAGTGTAGAATGTTCAAATCAGCTTAGAACATACCCATGTAGCCAGGATCGCAGCTATGAGGTCGGCGTTGCCAGTGGGGACAGTAATTCATCAAGGACTTGGTCGTGCTGAAATTTCTAGTTCCGGAATCCGATAGGTAGCATCGTTTCCATTGTCGTTGACTGTAAGGAGGATAAACAACAATTCGTATCCGATCGACAGGGCGCCACTCATAGGCTTCTTTCTACTCAATTGGTCAGCTTGGATGATTCATAGACGAGGATGATAGAGTTTGTTTCTCGACGTGAAGGCGGGTTCCAGGGGTAAGGAGCATTCTCCGAGGCCTCTGCCTCGCCACGTGATTCCCAATGCGTCCTCGCGAACCTCATCGCACGCACTTCCCATGCGCGTCCACCGCGAACCTCATTCCATCCTTATTCGGTTGTACTCCGTACGCCGTCACTGGCTCAATGCCTATTCCATCACGACGTCATTGGATAATGATGAAGGTCGTGATCTCTGGAATGGCTCAGGCATGGAGTCAGCCTCACCATTCATGTCATGTTTCACCTCGTCTTGGTCGCGACATTGGTGAGTAGCCCACACCCACCAGCTCTGGGTGTTATCCAGCTGCGCAGCCGCAGAATAATCGAGTAATTGTATCGAATCATCAATCACTCGCTCATTATTCTGCCTTGTGAGTGTCCTCGCATGGCACGATACTTTTTGTGTACTCCCGATCTTAAACCTCATATGAAGAATCTAAGCTTTTCATTATCGCACCTAGAGAACCTCCCAGAAAGCTCAGATTACCGGTATGTCACTCGTTTGAAGATTAGAACTTCTTATCTTACATATCCTAGAGTGCCGTTCCTCTACCCATCCTTTTTTCGAGACTTTCTTGTTCATCCTTCACCATCTTACATCAATCAATGACCGACACTCATGGAGTGTCTCAAGAAGGCAATAATGCTCCTCAAAATGTTTCCAGCCACAGCAAACCACCTCGACTTTACGATCCCATGAAGGATCTCAGAATGAGGTCGAATTTAGAAGCTCAGACTCCCGGATGTCTAACATTCCTCATCCAATCACACCTTTCTCCGACATTGATTCCCAAATCTGCGAGTGCAATAAAATTATCAATGAAGCAGTTGTCAATGGATGTTTGGTCATCAAGCTTGCAGACTCTCTCAAATCCATTGGGTTATCTGCTGCAGAAGCATTCAATTATATTGAAGAGTTTAAGGAGAGGGTCAAAATTTGATGTGCTGCTACAGAGAATAGACATTGAGCAGGATCTAAATGAAGGACCTTCATCTAATCCTCAAGGAGATGATAACAAGAATCCAGACAATGGAGAGGAACAAAGCAGGGCTGTTAATGAAGCAGACTGGGCTAGACTACAAGCAGGACTGGACCAAGATGAACAAAGCTGCAATGATGATGCCAATCCAATATTCAATGCAATGCTTGAAGTCTTCAAGGATATCAGAGATTGTGCATCAGCGACCTTGTTGAAAAACATCCTTGCTGTTGCATCATATCTCAAACAAGAGAATG
This sequence comes from Tephrocybe sp. NHM501043, assembly GCA_018855915.1. Taxonomy (NCBI): domain Eukaryota; kingdom Fungi; phylum Basidiomycota; class Agaricomycetes; order Agaricales; family Lyophyllaceae; genus Tephrocybe; species Tephrocybe sp. NHM501043. The sequence continues at coordinate 3,492 of JABCKO010008162.1, forward strand.
ATAACTATGTCTACTCTGATCCACACCTCAGGAAAACATGAAGGGCAAAACTGCCATTTCCATCAGAAAAGCCATTTGAGGAACCTCATTGACAAAGGTCATGGTAGGAAATTACATGAACTGCTATCCAACTTGATATGGAAGCTCATCATATTGGACAAATACATTGATTTTGAGAAACTTTATGAAGTACAATCATCAGGACAATGCAAAGGATCTCAATGCCAATCTTGCCCTTATTAAGAAGGACAACATCTCAGCTAGATGAGTATTCCACAATGAGTCAGAGTGTATGTGTTTGTTCAATGCTTGGGCTGCAGGAGTTCTTGTATTCTATCCTCATTGTTCAAGCAAACCTGCAAACTACTGAGACATTGTCATTGATATCTTCCAAGCAACACCCAGTCCTCTTCTAGCAATTTGTTATGATCAAGAGTCAAGGGAGAGATATGATAGGAATCCCTTTGTTCTTGATGCAAATCAAGGTGCTCTCTCTATTCCTATACTATCCCAGCTCCTTAATGCAGCCCAAGCTTCTTTATTGTCAGTATCAGCTGAATCAGAAAGAAGCATTGAATTGAGTAATGTGCCACAGAAAAGGGCACAAACAACATGCAAAAACTGGAACTTGGGATTATGCAAGACAGATCCATGTTGCTATGGTCAGCATCATCATATTTGCTGTGAGTGTGGTGCAACTCACCAAGCAAAAGACCATGGAGAATGCCTCATTTCAATCAAGCATCAACAACTTCAGTGCAGACAAGCAGCAAAAGGACGTAGCTTGCGGAGCACAGGAAGTGCATTGTGAAGGCACTTGTCAGCTTAAATGTAGAGCTGATGAGCTTTTATCAGAAATTCTACATTATAAACAAGGGTTTATCTGGGAAAAGTCATACACATCTCTGGACCTCACTCCATCAGCTTTAGCCACTGAGATTGAAACTCCCTTACCATCACCATTTGCTCATTTGTATACCAATCCAGTTATTCAAGCTACATTCGATCAATCAAAGAAACACACATGAGTTGAAACTCCATTTTATGTGGACAAACTTGAAGCCTTCCTTATTGACCACCCCAATCAGCTTTTTGTCAAATCAGTCACTTGCTCTCTTTGAGAAGGGTTCTGACCATTTGATACAGGAGATTGAATCCAGGAGAAAGAGGAAACAATAAAGAACTACATCACTGGTGAGACAGATCTTGCTGCAATCAGAGGACAAAATTTGAGCTTGACATTGGTCAGACCCTCTACCTTACTCTACTCTCAATCTTCCTCCTCAAACAAAGGTGTCACCTATATATGTAGTGTGGCAGAAAGGAAAAACCAGAGTTGTGACAGTGCATTCTGCATCTAGCCTTAACAACAGCATTCCCAGATATGAAGCAAAAGTTCACTATGATGATATGTGGTCATTTGGCCAGGTCATCTACAATGCAAAGAAGAGATTTTCTGATATTGATTTGTTGATGTGGAAATCTGATGTCTCTTTAGCCTTCCTGAATCTTCCAGCTCACCCATTATACCAACTTAGACAAGTGGTCAATGTTGATGGTACTCTGCAAATCATTCATCATCTTATCCTTGGCAATCAAGCCTCACCTTATTATTGGTATTTAGTTGCTGCTCTTATGACTTGGATAGGCATAAAGAAATTTGGGATATTTGATCTCCATGATTTCATGGACAATTTCTTTTCATGGGATCATGCATCAAATATAGTCATGTACAAAGGCATACCAAGACCATCTCAACAAGCAAAGCTCCTCATGCTGTAGGATGAAATTGGCTGTCCTTGGAAGCAGCAGAAGCAGGAGTTTGGGAAGCATCTAAAGATTATTGGCTTCTTTGTTGACATCAACAAAGGCACACTATCACTTACAAATGAATCCATTGACAACATCATTGATTGTGTCAAGGACTTATTAGTATACCTAATTGTCACCCACCTCTTTGCCAATGGCTCAGGATTGCTGGTCATCTCAACTGGGTGTTCAACATGCTCCCTCTGGGTTGTTCTGCTCTCACAGAGCTCTATCAAAAGACTGCAGGGAAAAGCATCATACATGCAGGGATCTTTATGAATAGAGAAGTCATTGACAGCCTCCAGTGGCTCATAGATACTATTCCAAGAGCTATAGGAGTTCATTTTGTGGAGGTGACATACTGGTCTAATGACAAGGCTAATCTGGTTATGTGGACAGATGCTAGTCTAAAACTCAGTCTATCATTTGTATACAACTGCAGAGGATTCATGTACAAGCTCAACCCAGAAGAGACTATGATCAAAGTCAATATCTTCTTTCTGGAGCTCACTGCTATCCTCTCAGCAATTCACCATGTAGCCTCCTTAACAAGACCACCCAAGAGAGTGTTACTCTGGACTGATAGCTTGGATTCAGTAGCAGCATACAGTGCCCTTTGTACTGCTAAATCTTCACACAATACTGTACTTCTGTCAATAGCCAGAATCTTAATAGAGACACAAATTGATCTCAGAGTTTGCCATATTCCAGGGAAGGATAATGTTTGGGCCAATCTCCTATCTTGTCTGATGCTTGACAAACACTATCACCTCTTTCCCCTTGACTGTGTCTCCCAATTTTCTCCTCCAAAAGGCCTCTTGCTGGCATGATGGAGAGCATGCTTTTAGGTTTGCTGGGCAAGTCAGCTCCAAAACTGACTTGTCCAGCCATAAGTCTACATGATCTTGATGACTGTGTAGCTCACCTTTAAGCTCACATGCTTGAGAAGTCAACATCCTCAAGTTATGCAACAGGAGCTCAAGACTACATCCATTTCTGCATCTCTCATAATCTCCCATTGAATCCCACTCCACAAACTCTTGCCTGATACATTGCCTTTACATCTATATCCATTGCTTCTGGACCAAAATATTTGACAGGAGCTTGCCACTATCTTCATGACTCATATCCAGACTTTGATGAGAACAGAGCAAGCCCTCTGGTTCAAGCAACAGTTAGAGGAGTAAAAAAGATTAGGGCAGATCCCCATTTGTCAAAAACTTCCTATTCATCTTCATCACCTTTCCTCCTTTATCAACAGAGCCAACACTTCCAGCTCTTACAATGACCTCCTGTTTGCCACAATAGTGTCATGTTGTTTCTATGGTTGTCACTGCTTGGATAAATTGATTCTGAAAACCAGAAAGAATGTCATCTGGAGGAAGATCATAAAACAATTGACATTCACCTCTTCTCCTGGATATGTTGGCTATCATCTACCCTATCACAAATCTGACCCTTTCTTTCAAGGCAACAATATTCTCCCCTCTTCTCAAGACATTACCAATCCTGTATCTCTTCTCCACTGTTATATCCTCACTCAAGACAATGTTTATGGAGCACACTGAGCTTTATTCTTAAAAGAAGATGGTTCTCACCTGACATGAGCATGATTTGATTCAATCCTGTTCTCATCATTGAGCTGAGATTATGGTGATCATTCACTAAGAGCTGATGGTGCCACTTTCTATACAAGTCTCAGCCTCTCAGAATTGATTATAATGGCTATAGGCAGATGGTTATTTTTAGCATGGAAAATATACATACAAGACAACCCTTCTGTTTGCACATCCATGCAACTCACCACCCTCTGCCCACATTATTCCATTCTCAACTACTCAGCTCCATGCAACATCTTTCACACCACTTCCTTCCCCACCTCCTCCTTTTTACCTCTTTTATAGCTCACCTTTCACATCATAGAATTGATCAACAAAGTCTGCATAAGTAGCTTGTTTTGTGCTACATGACCCACTTATTGCGTGACATTGCAGAGGTCAACATAAAGGTGGGTTCCAGGGGTAAGGAGCATTCTCAGAGGCCTCTGCCTTGCCATGTGATTACCAATGCATCCTCATGAACTTTCCATGCATGTCCACACAAACCTCATCACATGCATCCCTATTTGGTTGACCTCCATATGCTGTTGCTGGCTCAATGTCTATTTCATCATGACATCATTGAACAATGATGGAGGTCATGATCTCTGGAATGGCTCAGGCAGGAGTCAGGCTCACCATTCATGTTGTGTCTCACCTTGTCTTGGTTGCAACATTGGTGAGTAGCCCACACCTACCACCTCTAGGTGTTATCTAACTGTGCAGCTGCAGAATAATTGAGTAATTGTATTGAATCATTAATTGCTCCCTCATTATTCTGCTTTGTGAGTGTCATTGCATGGCACAATACTTTTGTATACTCCCAATCTTAAACCTCATATGCAGAATCTAAGCTTTTCATTGTCACACCTAGAGAACCTCCCAGAAAGCTCAGATTACCAGTATGTCACTTGTTTGAAGATTAGAACTCCTTATCTTACATATCCTAGAGCACTGTTCCTCTACCCATCCTTTTTTTGAGACCCTCTCTCCTCATCCCATAGACTTTTGTATTGAAATCTTCTCTTTCTCCTTATTACATTGACTTAGACACATCTCTCTGTATTATTTGCTTTTTGTAGCTCACCTTCTGCATTGTAGAATTGATCAACAAAGTCTGCATAAGTAGCTTGTTTTTCACTACATAACCCACTTATTGGGTGACATTGCAGAGGTTCACTGAGACACACATCTGTGCCAAGACCTGGAGGAGACAGTCATCTAATGTTACACATTGAGCTTCAGCTTTGACAATGAAGAATCTCAACAAGGAGTCAGCATGTCACAAGACATGTATGATTAACAGATGATTCACAAGGAATTCTGATGGTTTGCACAAAATCAGAACATAAAACAGGCAAAGGGAGCATTGTATGACATACAAGTAGTAGTGGGGTTAAATATAACTACTGTGTAATTTATGAGGCTAAAGAGTATAACATCATTTCCAACAACTGTTAAGACTGGAGACAGAATCTTCAAGATCAACTTCAGCATTTCAATCTGAGTTTGAGTTTAAGAGGCCACCAATGGACAGAGATGTGATTGTTTCTTTAAACTTTCAAAGTACAAGGTAGGCCATGGTCAATCTGATGTCACTGCATCTAGTACAGGTTTATGCTTTTTTGAGGGTTGCTCATGAGGAGACATTGTGGGAATAACAAGAAGACAACTTTTGTAATAGGAGGTTGCCTAATTAGGTAGATGTCACATTACACAGAGTTGAGTCTCATAGAGGAAATTGTTGTAAGTCCTGTATTCTGAAAGTCTGTTCATAAAGTACAAATAATTCTACTATATATATAAGTTTGGAATGTAAGTATCATAAGATATTTTGTAGCCCCCAAGACAATACTACATGCATATAATTTGAATGTATCAGATGATACTGTGATGGGAGCAATGATGAGATCAGTGCCAAGCTCCTGCTAAATATGCCCTCCAAGTTCGTTCAAGGAATTGTAATGACTTTTAATAAATAGAAAAGGAAAACAAAAAGGAAAAGAAATAATAGTCCATTTACTTTGTTAGAAGTTCAAGTTTTCTAAATATCTATCCAGAGGATGTTGAGTTCTCAAAGTTAATTAAGTCCCTAGCATCAATATCATCATAATTGATGAACAATGAGTCTTTGTCCATAGGGACATCTTCAATGCAATGGGGTTCTTGCCTTTTCTGGTGTTATGTTTTTTGCCAGGGCAAATTTTGGCAGAGGGGGATTGATTGATGGTTACTTCAGAGTTACCACTATTTGCATCAATAGCACAATTGATGGTCTTGGCAATATGAGTACTTGGTTTAGCAATGCAAGTGCGCTTTGGGCAGCTGATAGTGTCAGGGGATTTGTCCTCCATGTTGTCCAAAATAAAGCAAAGTTTCAAATTATCAGCTGGGGAAATGGGTGGCACAGGTGTGGTGCAACATTCCTTAGAAATAAGAGAAGACTGTGATGCAGATAAAACTTTGCTGCAATGAGAAAGGTAATTCTTGGTTGTCTGAACTTTTTGCCTCAAGGGGTTGCACCATCCCTGCATGGTTTCTTCAACTACATGAGTATTGATGACTCCTTCTTTGGAGATAAATCCAAGCATCACTAGTGGCTGGTAGCTGCTGGAGATATAGGTGGTCAGGCAATAGAATTTGGAGGGGAAGGAGATGGAGGAAATGGACTATTTCTTTTTCTTGTAGTCCCACATTGAGAGAGCATACTTGGACTCTTTGTCATAGTCAGCTGAATTAATAACATTGGCTACCTCTATATATCTAGCAGGCATCTTAGTACACATATGCCCATTAGTGGCTCATAACTTGGCATCAAACTCAATGACAGCTTTGAGTTGGAAGGGGTGGACTGTGACTATAAGTTTGGGTTGAGCTGAATTAATTAAGATAAGGGTCTTGATGTCCTCATCTTCAAAGACAAATAGGTGCCTTGATGGCTCATTAATGGGGTGTTCTTCTTTGGGGAAATGATAGGGCATGGTGATTGAGTAGTGGAGGTTTGGTTGGTGTTGGGGATTATATGAGAGTGGAATGAGGGGAAGGAATTTTTGGAGAGAGTGGATGGAGCTCTCCTCCTGGTCATTTAATAGGTTCCCAACATTGATAGCTCCTAAATAAATTTGAGGATCATTCTTCAGAGGGTTTCCTGTTCCATTGTCAAGTTCTCCTACATTTTCTATTCCTAATAATTCCAAATAGGGTTCCAAGAGATTCAATTCCTTTACCTGTTCATAATTAATCCATGTCTTATCTCCTGCTTTCCATAATACTTCAAACATAGCACAAAGACCTGTTCCTTTGTGTGCCAATATTTTTCTGCAGCCCATTCTTCTTCTTCATTAGAAACAATTTGTTCATCCAACTTTCCAGGAAATGATTGATCATTATTTGGATGATATATTCTTAATAAGGCTGCATGAAATACATTATGAATTCCTCATCAAATCATTGATTTTGGAAGATCTAGTCTGAAAGCATTATTGCCAAATGATTCAATGATTTTATATGGTCTTTCATACTTAGGTATTAATTTGCATGCCAATCCCCTTGGATATGTGAGATTCCTTGTAGACACATATACTAATTTATCTACCTTGAAAGGGGCCAGTTTTCTCTTTCTGTTCACATCCCTGGTTTGTTTAATTCTTGCTGCAATAATATTATCATGGGCAGCCATTAATGCTATTCTGAGATATTGGGTAAATACCCTTACTCCTGGAAATTCTGTATTAGGGATAGGCTTCCACTTCATAAATCTAGGAATCCTTCCTGAATTCAAGAAGAAGGGAGAGTATTCAGAAGTCTCAGACTAGGCTATGTTAATTGGAAATTCAATTCCTGGCAATTTGGATACCCGATCTGTTTGGCCCTGACCAATACAGTGTCTATCGATGT
>JABCKO010008163.1:0-10684 GCA_018855915.1 Tephrocybe sp. NHM501043
ATTTGCAGGCCACTCAAAATTTCCTTATACACAATATTGACAGTCTTCTGTGTTTCATTCTGAGGTGCCAATATGACTTTAATGTAGTTTGCAGATGTACACTATGAAAGTGCAACATAGAGTTGTCCATGTAAAAAGGCAGATGTCTGAAGGTCTAATTCAACTTGTCAAACTGACTGGCCTTCTTCAACCAATCCATCTGCTGCCAAGACAGGAATCAAAGAACTTGTTGCATCTCTTCTTTCAGAAGTTTGACTTCCTCTTTAAATTGCATCACTCATGCTTGAGACTTGCACCACTCAATGCAAAGAGCTGAAGGAATATGAGCAGATAAATATAAACATGTAATAAACAAATAAACTGACTATCTTGAAAGAGCTCCTTGCTTCCTTCAACACTGGTGGTGGCCCTGGTATACATTGGTTCATTTACTTGATTTTTATCATGCCCTATTTGAATAATCATGCAATACTGTAAAGGCTTTAGCTGGAGCCCTGAATTCCTTTTACAAGTAATGTGGTTTCAGTCTAATAGATTTAAAGGTGAACAACACAAGCTATCAATTTGACAGGGTAGGACTTACTCTATGTAGGGTGATGTTGTTCAGGACCCATTTTGCAGAGGGCTTGATCACACAATCCAATGGTATGATAATCTGCAAGTGTATATATAGTAGATTGTTGAGGCAACCATTGTTTCTGCTGATTCTTGGGAGCAACATGACCCAGCATCTCCTGATGCCACACTTGGAGCAATGAAGCTATCTTTTGAGTTCTCCCACAACCCCACCACTGGACTCACTTCAACAACCACAATTTGGACTTATTCCTCTACCACTGCCTTTATCTGAATGTGCTCAAATCCTCCAAAAGCAATGCCCAGCTTGTTTTGGTGGTGCTACATTTGGATGGTCATTCATTGAGTAAGTTAACTTCTTCACATCTTTGTAACATACAACTGAGCTGTTCAAGTGGTGGCAACTGCAAGCTGTGCTGACAGTGCCAAGCTTTGTTGTGTGTCCTGCAGCCCCAACTCAATATATGCCAGTGCATCAAGAGGCTGCCCATCATTCATTAGGTGCTGCCATGATCTTGATGCCTGCTACTCTGAGAACAGTCTTCCTTTCTTCCCAACTACTGATCCTGCTACCTGGGTTTCAGCCCCACCAAAGCCCCCTCAGCATGGCAAAGTCTTCTCTTTTCCTATTGTCACTGATTCTGCCTCCCTTCATCAAGGCAATCTAACAGATTTCTTGACCTAAGGTATCATGTTACCTGCCACACTAAACTGGAGCTATGCCTCCCCATCACTGATCACTTACCCATTATCACAGTCATCAATCTCCCAGTAGTCTGGACCATAACCACTGCAACCAGGAACTTCAGCAAGGTCAACTGGAAAGCCTTTAACACCTCTCTCCAGGTGAATCTTCAAGTGCTACCAGCTGGAAACATCCCAAGTAAGGAGGCCTTTGACACCTATGTCTCTTATCTCACCTCTTCAATTCAAGCCACCATTGAGGATCTAGTCCCAAAGCACAAACCCTTTCCCTCCACAAGAAGATGGTGGACACCCACCCTCACTGAAATGAAGAAGCTTTGGGCCACAGCCAAATGCAAGGCACATAAGTATGTCAACATCCAAGGACACCCTGCAAAAGCCAAGGCCAAATGCCTCTTCTTGGAGATGGCCAAAGCCATTGATGCCCAATGCAAAGCCCACTGGAACAATTGGTTGGAAAATATCAGCCCAAGTCAAATTTACATTGCAAACACGTACGCCATGTCCAACCCATCCAACCTATCCTCAACTTGTGTTCTGACTCTGGAATTCATCAAAGACAGAGTCAAATCCCTTGCATTAATTCTTGTGTTCAATGTGTGGTGGATTTGTGAGGAAGAGTGGTCAGTTGTTGATGAGATGGTTGCGCAAGTTGCAGGAAAGAATATAATTCTTGGTCTGAGAGTTCTTGAGTTCAAACCCCTGAAAAGAGGCTGAACTTAAGCCATGGTGGTGAAGTCATGAAAAATCAGAGGTTCAAAAGGGATGGTATGAGTGTGGGCCATATGAAGAAGGGAGGAGAGATAGAGTATATGTGCTGGGTTGTTGTTGATATATAGCTTGTAGGCATCGCTGCACCACCTGCCCAATAGCTGTATTTTGTAGTCAGAATACCCTGCAGCGGCGGCTTCAGAGGCCACTCCCTGGCAAAAGCTGTGGCCAGCATACATGTCAGAGTTATAGCCAGCTAAGGCTAATGCAGTTCAGAGATTTTTAATAAAGTGGGAGTAGGAGAGAGGTTTGCCATTGGTTTGTTTGAACAAAGGGGCGTTAGGTTGGTGGGGGTGCTCAGTGTATAATGCCTTGAGCACTGCAACTGGGCAGGAAGGGTGGCCAGGTGCTGCAGTAATAGTAATTGAGACACCTTTGTGGAAGAGGTCTGTTTTTGATGCTGGGAGCATTAGGCAAAGATGTGTGGCCCTGTCAAAGTTTGGGAGGAACTCGATGTTGCCTCTTGTGAGATTGAGATTGAGCCCAGGGGAATGTTTGCCCTTTCTAGTAGTAAATTTGCTGCTATGTAGGAGTCTGGAGTAGGTGAGACAGCAGGCTGCATGCATGATGGTGTGTCTGGGAGTGATGCCAGGCTGGAGCTGAGTGAGGAGGGATGTGAGTATGGGAAGGGTGATGGGCTGCACTGGCCTGCAATCTTGCTCACCATGATACTGTTTGATGCTGCAGATGAGGCACTAGACAATGGGAGATTCAATGGCATCAACAGGGATGTTGACATCAATATGCAGGGAGTGCACTGCAGCAAGGTAGGCTTTGATTGTGGAGGGCTGGACATGACCACTGAGGCTTGCTGTCCACATGAGAATGGCAGGTTGGGATGCTGGGAGGATTGAGCCATTGGAGTTGTAGAGGTTATTGAGTTGGACATGTGCAATGAATTGATGTTGTCCAGTGGAGTAGGTGTGTCTTGTATTGGATGCGAGGCCATGCTATAAGTAAAATGCAATGGTTTTTGTGTAATGCTAGTTTTGTTTGTACCACCAAGCTGGAGGCACTTTGAGCAGGGCTGTTGATTGAGCCAAGGGGTGATTTCAAACATCCGGGAAAAGAGAAACAAGAAGCAGTGTCAGCAATTGAATTTTCAGCAGAAGATAACCAGGCAGAAGAAAAAGTGAAATTGAGGTAGCAGGCAAGGGCTATAAAATGGTGGATGAGCTTCATAGTGGGTGCAGATTGGATGGAGATGTTGTTCAGGGCATTGTAGACTGCTTTGTTATCCATATGGAAAATGACATGAGTCCCTTGGAAGGATTCTCCCCAGCAGAGTATGGCATACACCACTGCTAGCATTTCCTTCACTTGGATATGCTTATGCTGTAAACATTGCAGGCACTGGCTGGAGAACCATTTTATTCTGAAGTGGCCCCCCAGACCTTTTGAGCCACTTGCATCAGTGTAGACATTGAAGGTGTGGTGCAAAGGGGAGAGGAAGTGTATGCTGTTCCATTTTGCTGTGGTAGAGTGCCACCATAAAATGTCCTGGTGTGCTGGTGAGGGGATGTGTCTCCTAGCAAAGCATGCCATAGGCAATGTGGTTGAGAAATTGTACAGCCATTGGAGGAAGGCGGGAGAGAGGGGAATGACTTGTGAGGTAAATTGAAGGAACCCAGTGAGCTCATCAAGCTCACAGCATGTATAGTATGTTCTGGCAGACCATGCCTTAAGCAGATCACAGAGGTAGTGAAGTTTGTTGAGAGGGAGGTGTACCTCCATGTTGACTGAGTTGAGTTCAAGTCCAAGAAACTCAATGGAGGTGGCAGGGCCAAGGATTTTTGATGGCTGAAAGCTTAGGCCAAGCTGAGACCCTAGCTCCAAGGCCCAGGACAGTGCTTGAGTTGGCAGGTAGGAAGGAAGGTGTAGTGGAAAGATGCCTAAGAAGTCATCAAGGTAGTGGTGTATGTATGCAGGAATGTTCCATTGCAAAATCCAGTGCAGTGCCTCAGCAAAAAGATTGAAGATGTAGGGGGCAGAGTGGCATCCAAAGCCCAAGACAACATCATAATAAAATTTCTCCAGCCAGGTGAAACTCAGGAGGGGCCAGTCACTTATGCATATAGGTATGTGGTGGAAGGCCGATTGCAGGTCTAGTTTAATTATAAGAGAGCCTGGCCCTGCTGCTTGGAGATTGGCAATGGCATGCTTGACCATATTGTATTCAATGGTGGCTTCAGATTTGGGAATCCCATCATTGACCAATGTGCCATTGGGCCAGGAGAGATGGTGTATGCGGTGCACCTTAGCCGATTGTTTGCGAGTTACTGCACCCAGCAGTGAGGCACAGAAGTTGCAGAATAGTGGTTCAGTGAAGAGGCTGTGCATTTGCCCATTGGCAACTTGTGCAGCTATGTCAGCAGAGAGGGTGTCAGTGGTGACAAAGTTCTCAAATGCAGTTTTGAGATTTGTACACTTCTGACTCAATGCGCAATTGCCAGAGAAGCTGAGATCAGCACCAAACTGTATGATTTGGGTAAGGATATGTACAAGGGTACAGTTGGGGTAATCTTGTACATAAAGTGTCCATGCTGATTCATTCAGTGAGAACATGATGCAGGGAATGCAGGACGTGTCTGCAAGGGGTGCATTTGCCCAGGGGGCAGTGTTAGGGCATGGGGGGGGGGTAGAGGCAGATTAGGGGCAAGAGGTTCCAGTTGAAGAAGATCCAAGATGGGTAGGGCACTATGCTGAGGCTGGCTTGGGTGAGATGTCACATAGCACAGGGGGCAGCTCATCTGGCCACCAGCCTAGTCTTTGTGTTGGTGCTTGCCATGGTCAGTCTTCTTGCAGGTGGAGCAGATATGCAGATGGCCCCATGGGCATGGGTTTGTCATGCATTTCCCCTCATTAAAGTTCCTGCAAGCATTGCCTGGATTTGACAGTGTGTGGGACCCTATTGCTTGCTTTGAGGACTTTGTCAAGGCTGGCTTCCTGTATGCATAGACATGCTTGGAGAGGAGATTGGTGGCAGGAAGCAACCAGTGGGAGTACTCCCCTGCAGCCATTTCAGCCCTCCTCCTGTTGAAGAACACAGAGTGATAGTTGAAGACAGTGTGCCACTCATACTCTGCAATAAGCTCCAAAAGATGTGTAGTATACTGGTAAAAGATGTTGGTGATAGCTGTGTTATTGACATAAAAGGAAAGGATGCAAAAATAGTGCTGGAGGGGGACAATGACGGAAAAAGGGGTTTTGTTTTCCTTCGCTGTGTGGGTGCTGACTTCAAACTGGTTCATTAAATCATTGAAGGTGTAGGCCATCTCTTTGTTATGGTTGGTTGGGTCCAGTTTGTGCAAATTGGCAGCTTTGAACTTGTGTGTAATGATGGCCACAATGACCACTGCCTCAATGTCAGGGAAACAGGAGCAAAGGGAATGTGGAGGAGATGCACTGTTGACATTTGTCAGGGACATGGGTGGCACAAACTCAATAGATGGCACCACTGGGGTTATTGCAGGTGATGGTGCACTGGGGGCAGGGCTGGGCACAATCCTCAGAGCCATTTCTTTCATGATCTCAGTGAGGGATATGACGGATGCACAAAGCTCAGAGAATTCTTCAAGAGATGGAGATGACATGGTTGTTTGGTGGCTGGGGATGGTGTCAGGAATTGGAGGGGCTGGAGTGACAGCTGAGACAAAGCAGCCACTGGGATCTCTGGAGAGTGTAGTCAAAAACTTAGATGATCCTTTCATGCACTGGTGGGGCAAAATAGATTGGTGGGAAAGAGAAACTGTGTGATATCAGACACAATGCAAAAGCATGGTAGCCACGTGAGATGATCTAATCTAAGGTAGCTGCAAGCGCTGTGTGAGAGAATGTCTATGAACAGTATCATAGTAAGGCTTACCTGTGAGCACCGTGTGAGAGGACAAGGTCTCTGGCATCTGGCTTGCAGGTATATATAGCTATGTGTGACAAAGGCAAGGAAAGGAGATGGAGATGAAGAAAGAAAGAGAAAGGGATAAAGGGAAAGATAAAAGTGAATGAGTAGAAAAGAATCTGATGCCAAATTAACCCCAAGCAACACCCCCTTCATACTTGCTTGATTCATCAACCAATGCTGATAAAGTGCATACCTTAGCTAAGTCCTTCTTCCCACCCCCCCCTTCCCGCACCTTCCCTTCCCCAGACTGCATATCCAGAACCCCTTCAAAGTGTTTGCTTCAACCACAACTACATCCAAATAGCCATCTGCCTCCTCAAGCCACACAAGGCCCCAGGCCCAGATGGGATTCCTAATGTGGTCCTGAAGGAATGCATCAACCTCATTATTGATCACCTCTTCTACATCTTCAAGGCTGTCTTTGACCTGGACACCTATCATGAAGAGCAGCTAGTCTCAATGACACTTGTCCTCCATAAGCCAGGGAAGCCCTGATATGATGTAGCTAAAACATACTGCCTGATTGGTCTCTTGAATACCATTAGTAAGTTGCTCTCTACCCTTGTCACCACTGACCTTTCCTTCCTAGCCAAGAAACACCACATGCTCCCACCAACTCAATTTGGTAGCTGCCCTGGGTGCAACACTACAGATGCCATGCACCTAGTTGCCCACAAAATCAAAGATGCCTGGCAGGTAGGTAAAGTCACAGCAGCCCTCTTCCTCAATATCCAAGGCACCTTCCCCAACACTATCTGTGACTGTCTCACCCACAACATGAAGGAATGCTCAGTGCCATCCAGCTATATCTACCTCACCACCCACATGCTCACTAACAGAACAATGTGCCTCTGATTTGATGACCACACCTCTGAGCCAATGACAATACTTAATGGCACAACCCAAGGATGTCCCCTCTTGATGTTATTCTATGCCTTCTACAATGCACCCCTCATTAATATAACAAATGGAAACTCAAAGACAGAGCTGTCTAGTAGCTTTATAGATGACACTATATTTCTGGCCATTGCTGACACCCTCTCGATACCCACAACATCCTCAAAAACATAATGGAGAGAACAGATGGTGGTTTCAGCTAGTCCCTTGCTCATAACTCACCCTTTGAACCAACACTGATGGCACCACCACCAATTAGAAAATTGCAACCAAACCAACCTACAAGTACCTAGATATTGTCTTCAATACAAAATTACACTGGACTGCCCACTACCAAAAGGTTATTGCCAGCTCAGTCTGGTGGTCCTTCCAGGTCACTTGCCTTGCCTGGACATCAGGAGGCATGCCCCCTCACTGGGTCTGACAACTCTACAACACAGTTGCAGTACCAGCCTTCACCTATGCCACTGATGTCTGGTTCACAGGAATCCATGATGCCCCAAGCAGCAAAAGGAGATTAGGTATGACATCCATTACCAGGAAACACACCCCTGTCTAAAAACACACAGCAAAACTGGTCACTAGATTACTCAGCACCACAGCTGGAGATGTCCTCAATATCTACTCCTTCCTTCTCCCAATTGAACTCTTACTGGATAAGGTACTTTTCTGGGCCAAGCTGTATCTCTCCTCTCTCCCCCCACCCAACCCCCTACACCTCCTAGTCTCCAGAGCAGCTAGCTGCTACATGAAGTGACACTGCTCACTGCTACATAACCTCTTCTTCACTACAGGTGTCTCCCCAAGAACCTTCAAAACCATTGCCTCAGCCAGGTGTTGGCCTTCCTACCAACCATTCTTTACCACAAACATTGCAGACAACAAAGACCTAGCCCTCTTGGCCTCAACTGCAGCCCACCAGTCCTCCTCTATGGCAGTCTACAGCAAGGGCTCAGGCTTTGAAGGATCAGTAGGTGCATTGGTGGTCCTCTACATCAATGCATCCAAAGTCAAGCACCTCAAGTACCACTTAGGCTTAGCCACCATCCACACATTCTATGAAGCTGAAATTGTTGGGCTCCTGCTGGCCCTCCACCCTCTCCAGGGCCTATCATGTAAATTAACAGGCCAAACATCAATCAACACAGACAGTCAAGTGACAATCAAAGCCCTCTGCAACCAATACCCCCACCTAGTGCATTACCTCTTGGATTGTGTCCATGACACAGCAGAAAAACTCCATGTCAAGCAAGACAAACTGATCAACTCAGACCAATACAAAGCTACCATAAGACAAGGTGAAGTATGGCCTACTCATACTTGTGGAGTCATCAATCTCCAGGTTCTCTGGAACCCTGGCCACTAAGGCTTTGAGCTCAATGAATGCACTGATGAGCTTGCCAAAGAAGCAGCCACAAGCAACCCCAGCACACCTGCAATGCTACCAGCCTTTCTCCACTACAATCCTCTCCCCATGAGCATCCTGGCAGCCTGTCAGCAGCACCTCAACACTCTATAAAGCTATGGAAACAATGCTAGAAGAAATCACCTCAATTCTCCAGCATCCACTACATCAACAGATCCCTCCCCTCCAGGGCATACCTCTGACTCATCACCATCCTTGACTGCGACCAAGCCTCAATCATCTTCCAACTCCACACTGGACACTTGCCCCTCAATCACCACCTATTCTGCATCAGACAGTCTGAATCCCCCTCCTGCCCATACTGCAAAAGTATCACTGTTGAGACCACCTAACACTTCCTCCTGGAATGCCCACACTACAGATACCAAAGACACACACATCTTCACAGAAAGCTAGGCCATAAAGCTGAGTCCTTCTCCTATCTCCTCACCTCCCCAACCACACTCCACCCCCTCTTCAGTTTCATCTGCACTACAAACTATCTCACCCTAAACAGCAAGCCTGCCCACTGCCTCACCTGCCTGCCTGACCTCTGAAACCCTATCACACTGACCTCAAACTACCATAAATACCAAATATCTTAATTTGACTCATATTGGCTCTCAATTCCCCTTCCCTCCCATTGCCCTCCTAGTACTGGTGGGGTACTATATCAAGCATGCTCAGTACCCCACCATGCCTGCCCCACAGGCTCTCATAGCCTCCACTCCCTCAAAACTCACACCACAACCAAAACTAGGGATAATAGGTGGGGAGGTCTTAAAACAGCATAGGAAATGCTGGCTCATTCATTCTCCACATATGTGGGGGGATGCAGCATCACCTTGCCCACATAATATATTATTTACATTGCTACCCTCTGTATGTTCCATGCAATATAGGTGCCCCACACCTGGGCATGCTGACTCTGATTAAGAAAAAAAAAAAAAAAAAGTGGTGGCAACATACACATCTGCATCAATGAAAACTTTAACCATCAACACCTCAAGAGTAGCAGTGACTGCCCTCAATTTTATGAGCCAGAGTTTATGCTTCCTAAGCTATTCATTGACTCCATCAGTGAACACATAGATGTTTTCAAGAAGCCACCAAAGCCACATCAACCCTCCTTCTCCAATGAAGCTGTTGATAGGTGTGAATCTATGCACATTGTGGGATCTGGATCCAACTCCAAGAAAAACATGCAGAAGTTCAACAATGGAGGAGTCATGGTACTTGTTTGTTGGCATGACATTCTCCTCTTTTCTTGCCAACACTGATACTCCTGGTGAATAGTAGAAATATGCTATAGCCCTCATCTAACACCTCTTCAGCCTCCTGCCACCAAATGCTATGATTACTGTGCTTTATGATGTTAAGTGCATCTTAGATAGAAGTTGTCAACTAGTAAGCACCTTGAATCTCTGTATTTTCTATTTATTCAATCAGTGCTGGTCTCCTAGTATAATATACTGCCTGACTCCATTGCCAACCACCTTCTCTTTGCTACTAGTACAATGCATGCCTATGTACATGAGTAGGCCTGCCAATTGGTTTATAACTCCTGACTTTGGCAAGGCCTAGGACTTACAGATGGCAAGGGGGTGGAGAGGTTGTAGTCATGTCTACAGAAGTTAACTGGTATTACTAGGTCTTTGCATGTAAGCCATTGTTCCATCCAAATCCTCTTATTACTGCTCATGTTCTTATAGCATCATTGCCAAATTTGGATGCTCAACTGACAGGTTCATTCTATTGGGATGGAACATTGAGATAACCTTGGAGTGTAGATCAATCAATAGGTTGTCAAAGGAGTTAAGGGGCACAAGGCAACTACTCAAAAAGCCTTTGAAGAGTGTGGTGTTTCAGCTGAGATCCTTCAGGCTCAGTAGGCAGACCAGATGAAGTTGCAACTTTCCATTTGCACTTGTGAGTCAGCTTGTATGCCTGTTGTACACCATATTTATCTTTGCTTTTCAGATGCCCCTGCTCATCTGAAGAAAGAGCTTGACTCTGTCCTCAGCCTTCAAGGGCAGAAAGAAGCCATTGACCATGCTATCCATAGCCTTCAGGCAGAGCTATCAATGGTGGATGCATCCAAGGAATTGTTAAAGCTCCTCTCCAACCTTCAGCAGACACAGGAAGAGTTCAAGGAGTGGAGTGAAGTACTATATTCCTTGCTCAACATCTACAACTTTTTTCCTGAACTTGTAGGAGTGGATTTGGAATTTGTTCAGACACTTCTTATGGTGAGGGATCTCAAGATGAACATTTGCAAATTGGCTATTGGAAGTTTCCTAAAGTGGGACAAATTAGATCAAGCTGCTAGGAGATGAGAGCAAAATTAGGGTAAACACACCAGTCTCCTTATTGGGTCTGCTTACCTTTAAATCCCAATCTATCAGGTACCAAACTTCACCAGGTGATGA
>JABCKO010008164.1:0-10647 GCA_018855915.1 Tephrocybe sp. NHM501043
ATTTATATATTAGAAATACTGGTTAGAAATCATGCAACAGGTTTCTAACAGGTGTTTTCTCAGGAAACACTTGAACTGCCCTGAAGTGGATGGGATCACAATCATTGATGTCCTCATGAGAAAGTTTGAAGCACTCTTCAAGCTCATCAACTGGTGCTCAAGGAGCTTGGCAATAGCATGCTATAAAGTTAACTACTAGAGCATCATCAGATCAGTTTTTGGTAGAAATCAACGGTGCAGATGTCGTAGATAGTGTACTAAAAGTACCAGTCCAGTAAGTTGTGAGGGATTCATATATGTCATTTGTCAAGGTGCCTCTTCTTCAAGTTTTGAGGTATACATCTGTAAACTCATAGCCAACACTTTGCTGATGGTTAAGAGACCTAATGTATCCTAAGCAATCTTTAGCATTCTAAACATTTTAAGAGATTTAAACAGAGCTGATCAATCAGACTATGACTTACTAAGCTAGAGGCTTGTGTTTCAAGCTGACATGTCAGATTTTGGAAAATAAGATATTCTAAATTAAGTAAAATAGTAAAATAAGAGGCATCAGAAATTATTGATATAAAAGCATAGCATAAATTTTTCCTTCATTGAAAAATTATTGATATAAAAACTGGTGTCTTTCAAGGAATTGCTGCAGGTCAAGGATCTATCTGCATAGTGTCCATGCTTAGGAACCAACTCAACAACCTGAAAAACCTGATCAAGATCCAGAAAATCACTCATCCTTGATTTGTTGGCTCAAAGGTGTCAGTGGAGAAGAAACATATCAATATCAGAAGCTGGAATATAAACTTCCTCCTGGTTTTTGTTAAGCCCAGTATACTCATTTGTAAATTTAAAGAATTCCATGTAGATAAGATAAGAGCTTGAGGTGTTTGTGGGGTGGAAAATGAGGCAAATCTGGGCCACACAACAACTTAAAATACATAGTCAGAAATCATACAAACCTCCAACAACATGGAAAGTGCAATTGTTGTCATTCTCAGCAATAAAAACAATGTTACAATGGCTAAAAGGAAGTGACAAGTCATGACTTGGCAGTAAGGCTTAGATTATATGATGGGAGGAGATGAGGCAGGAATCCTGGAGCAAACAATGTTGGATCTAAAGGTTATGTCACACATCTGTAGCAGAGAAAGGTAAGTGGCATGTGGCAGAGCTTTTCCTCTGACTATTTTGTTGAGAATAGGAAAGTCCTGCTGCAAAGTCACCTAGTGCTGTGCAAATGTCAGAAAGACTATAGTCAACTGCTATTACATTAACAAAGGCCTGTCAATGGGGGTGCACATTTTGTCCACTGATAGGGAGCTCCAAGTAGATGCATGCTACACCCAATAATTTACAGCATTTCAAGTTTAGGAATATAGAAATGGTCCATAGTATCTTTCTTGCCATGTCTCCTACCAGCATCAAAGATACCCTGTTTGTTGTTGTGAAATTCTTGAAGGGATGCTGAGAGGGCCATAATTGTCTTCTCATAGAAGATAAGGTTTTGAGCCTGGAAGATAAAGTTGACAAGGGCATGAAGAGCATGCATGATGCATAAATCAGCACTGCCATTGATTGCAGCAATGAAAACCTTTTTGAGTTCTCTATACTTGCAGCCTGTGACCTGCTTTAATTTTGAGACCCTATTTAGTCAGCATTTGACTCTATTGTGAGGCTGCAAAACCTTGAGATGAATATCAAGTTTGGGACCTGTCATAATATTGATACCCTATTTAATGAGATAGTCTCAGAAGAATTTGTGGAGGCCATGGGAGAGGGTTGTGAGTCAGAAAGATGATAGGCATGCAAAGCCCCAATCTTCCCAGAAAGGCTTGATAACACCATTGACTCCAGAAGCTTAGCAAACTTGTCAGTATTGTTTGAGGGCATGTACTGAGTTGGGAGGATATGGATTGGCTTTGATGAAAGTGTTTCTGATGGTGGATAAAGTGATATTGCAAGAGTGTGAAAGATACATCAAGAAGTCATCAAATTATGACAAGTTGGCAGTGGTGACTGGTGACTGGCTTCCTGTGACATATGAAATGAGTTGCTGCTCTGAGTAGTCAGCAATGTAGACAGCCAATAGGGTGTGGACAATCTATTCACAGTTGAGGGAATCTGATGTTGTTTCATTAATTGTCTCAGCTATCTTGAGTGGTCTAAGGATCTTATTAAGGCATAAGGTAAAATAGGCAGACTTTCAGGATTAACTGCTCATGATCAGTAATATCCACAAACTTTACAGTGCAAAACACTAAGAACTGACCTCTTAGCACATCAAAATTAAGAATTATTATACCACTTACATATTTTAGACTAGAACTCCAAAAACCATCAGAAATGATGTGGATTGATTA
Source organism: Tephrocybe sp. NHM501043 (assembly GCA_018855915.1). Lineage (NCBI taxonomy): Eukaryota > Fungi > Basidiomycota > Agaricomycetes > Agaricales > Lyophyllaceae > Tephrocybe > Tephrocybe sp. NHM501043. The sequence continues at coordinate 2,358 of JABCKO010008164.1, forward strand.
CAGCTTTGAGCTAACTCAAGCATTCCTCAAAATATTAAGTTTGAAAAAAAGTTATCCCAAATATGAATTTTGGACCCAGGAATTTCCTTATTTAGAACAATCTAATTGTGAATAAGATAAGGATTGTGGACTTGTAATACAAGATCTACTTATGCCAGATTTTGAAAAATATTAAGATTCATCATAACCTTTGCAGGAACATGTTGATGTGAGGAATATTTACGAACAGCAAACTCAGCCTGCTGTGCTGTCATACTCTTGCTGTAAACTCTGAATCAGTACATCACTAGTTCATTAATGGTATGTAACCAACCTGTAAGTATGCATATACTGCCAAGTATTGCAAAAAAAGGCTTGAATAGTCTTTGTCTCACAGGACTCAATTATCTCTGGTACAAGAATTTTGTTATGTAAAATGTGCCATCAGTAAGACATCAATAACCTAAATTACCAATTGTTAGCAAACAAGCTTTGTGAAAAAGTAAAAGCTTACAATTCTTCAACCAGCCCAAAAACAATTCAATTGAGTTAATCTTACAGTGAAATTTGGATAAGAAATAACACTGTGCCTGTATTGCTCAATTTCAATTTGTAAAAGTGGCTTTTTAGCAAGAAAGTCTGTCTGAGCTGCAAGAACCTGTCAATTTAAAATCAGGATCTGCCAGTTTTTTGATCGGATCATCCACATATCCAGAGAAGAATCTTGGTCCTCCAGTGACTCACTGTCTCTTGGCTTATTGCATATATATTTTTTGGCCTTGCCATAGCTCAATTGATGCTGTCTATAGTTCAAGATTTTTTTTCAAAATATGAATTTTGGTCATGTGATAGAGGAAATTTGGTCTTTTGTTTTTATGCTTTAACTAGCTATTTTCATGCCTAGAAAAAAGTCTGAGAGCTTCCAAACCCAAATTCTACCCAGTCCTGACATGCTGCCTCTTAGTGTTCTGTACTGTACAATTGGGAGATAGGCAATCAAAGCAAATGCATATGAAGTCATTTGCATTCCAATATGTGCATCAATGTTTGTGAATGAAATAAGCAAGGGATGCATTTTATGGTTTCTAGTACTGATTGTGAGTGGTGTGTTGTCAGAAGCTAGAATAATACCAGTAAAAGAGTGGCCAGATAGCAGCTTTGACTAGGTTGTAATGTTAGTATTTCCAAATGATACTGATGCTTCAGCAGCAAGACTTTGAGATCTGTCAGAGCTTATTTCACAACCTGGACAGAGTGGACAGCATGTACCAACCTCTGTACTGACAGAAGGAGAAAGAGGTTAAGCTCTAAAATATTTATGAACAATCAACTGATTATAAATTCAGTTCTAAATAACATTTCAACATCATCAAATACATTAATATATATACATATAGTCTTCTGTGAACCAAGCAATTCACTGACTTTGTCATAGATCCTGCAAGCTCATTGATAGGCCAAGAGTGGGCTACAAGTAGCCTTAAATCTTAATCCATGTTGAGTGGGTTTCCATTACACTTTCATTCTATTGCATGAGCACAAATTTGCCCTGATAGATTTACTCAATGCACCCAATATTCTGCCTTTCCATGCTATGTCACAGCATTTGCACACTCTGCACCCAATCAGCCACATGACTTGTATGGGCTGATAATGTCAGAGAATGTTCAGACTACACCATCTCAGAATCTATCCTTTCATTGGTGTAAGTCTTTTTTTGTTTTTAGTATCAAGTTATTTGTCAACACTAATAATGATTCTATAGATTCTAAGGAACCTCAACCTCAACCTTCTCATACTCAAAGTATACCAAGTGCCTATATATATCAATCAGATGCCTTATTTCCCCCTTAGCTCAATTGCTTTCCTCCAAACCCATATGGAATCTTGATCTGCTGCCACCCAATTCATCTATACATGTGCTCAATTTGCAAGAAACACTGGTTGAATTATGTATCTCAGAATTTTATAACAGCTGACAAAGCTGACAAACACCAGCTGCAAAGGCCAGCTGTTGACACCTTATAGCAATACCAGGATAGGAGAGGTCAATCACAACTTGCAACATTTCTGAACAATCCTAGGTCAGCTGCTGGACCCTTGTCATTCTCTATGAGAACCAGGCATTCACTTTCTTGCACATCTTCACAATCCTTAGTCATATATTTTTCACAATCTTCAGTAGCTTCAGCAGCATCAGATTGGACTTTGGCATCTGTAGCATCACAGTAGAAAATCAGAGCCACAATACACTATCTATTTTCACAGATAGAGTAGGCAGTCAGAATTGCCCTCTAGCCACCCAATGCTCACAGAGGCTGAAAGACCTGTCATTCACAGTGCTCAAGTTTTAGTGACTGAGGAGCTCTTCAGACAGAATGCATTTCTAACAGTACTCTCAAAGCATGGTCATACATGGCCTACAAAACAGCTCTCCTTGTAATGGATGTGTCTTGTAAGTTGTTCTTCCTTGATTTGGAGACTCTGATTTAATTGACATTTGCTGTAGCTGGTGTGCTAGAATTGGCTCCTCTTCTACCAACAAGTCTATCCTTGTCATCAGTAAGTAAACACATGCTATTGATAAGGCATCTTATGGATGAGTTTCCCTTCCAGATTTAAGCACCAGCTAGTGTTGTTTGCAATCCTGAAGACTACTTGCAAAGAACATGTTCCTTGGTTATATGCTCTCAATCCTAAGCCTCATCTGTCTGAAGAAGCAAAACAAGCCTATATAGCTTCCCATATACAAAAACTGCTCAAGAAAGGATGTTATAATTATATAAATCTCTTGTCTATCTTTGAAATTTTATTGATATACTTGTTACAAGAATCTGAGTGGTGGCTCCTCAAAGTACTTCAACCATCCAGCCCTGTTTGATATTGCCCAGCACTTCTTTTATGATTAATACAAGGGCTTTGCTCATAGGTGGAATCTTGTCTTTGGACTCACTTCCCACTTAACTGTATTGCTCTAATTTTTGTAGTGGTAAGTCACATACAAATAAATCCAAGTGGGAGTTTCTGATATTGATCATTAGATTTGATCTACAATCAAGTCCTACAAAAGTGGAGTCTTGTCCAGTGAATTTTCTGCACAGAATTGCAAGCTAAATTTTGAGCATATCTTTTTCCAGATAAACAATATAGATTTAGGTCTCACACAACACCTCAGAGGAAGCCTTTTTGACATTTGTTCTTGTCTGTTTACATTGTGGTGAGGTTTTATTACATTTCTATATACACATCTACTGAACAACAATACTAGCCTCAGCCTGTTTGCTGCATCAGGTGGCCTTCTCCTACCTGGGGAAGATTATTTCAATTACAACAAAGGGTCTAAAGAAGATGACAATGTTACATTGCATTAAATACTACAATATTATAATATGTAAATCTCCGAAAGCTTAAATCTATCTCATACATGATTGTATCATGATTGTATCTACATAAATACTTTATATGGTTAGGGCTCCCATGAGTAATTGATATAAGGAGACCTGGACCCTGTCCTGCCTCCTGTTACAGAGTGTTTAAAAGTTAAGTGACATTAAACACCTTTTGGAGCCTCTTAAACCTTTAGAAGAGCTTGTAAGGACTTGTCAAAACTACTGATGCATTTGATATCATATCAATGGAGAGTACTTGACTGAAGCATATAAAACAATAAAAGGACAAGAAAAGAGTGGATTGCAGTGGCTACAGAACATATGACATGACATAAAAATGTGATTTTGAAATGCTAGAGTCCTTTGTCAGACCTTGATCAGTAAAAGCTGCATCTGGGCTCAATGATGGCATTCTTAGGCATGAAGCAAAAGTTCAGTACAATGACATGCATACCTTTGGACAGGTGCTATATAATGCCAAACAACATTTTCTAAATGACAATCTCATTACTTGGAAGTTAGACATTGCATCAGCCTTTCTGAATTTGCTGACACATTCTTTATATCAAATGCAACAGTTCATTGATGTAGAGGATGTCCTAGAAATTATACATCATCTAATCTTTGGAAACTGAGCTCTTCCTTGCTGTTGGTGTTTAGTTGCAGTGCTCATGGCCTGGATTGGCATAAGGAAGTTTGGTATCTTTGATCTATATAATTTCATGGACAACTTCTTCTCTTGGGATCACAATTCTAATATGGTCATATATAAGGGTATCTCTTGACCTTCCCAGCAGGTCAAGCTCTTTACCCTCTGGGACCAGATTGGATGTCTGTAAAAAGAACAAAAACAGGAATTTGAAGCCCCTCTCAAAATAATCGGTTTTTATGTTGACATTAACAGTGGTACTCTGATGTTGACTTCAGAGTTTATTAACAATGTCATCAATCAAGTTAAAAATTTCATCCACACTCCAACTGTCATCCACTACTTTGATTATGGCTCTAAATTGCTGGCCATCCTAATTGTGTTTTTAATGTTCTTCTTCTTAGTTATCCAGCTCCTACCAAACTCTACCATAAGATTGCAGAAAAATTGATCATGTATGCTGGCATTTTTTTGAACTGCAAGGTAATTGATAATTTCAATTGGTTTATCAATATTATTCCCTAAGCAATAAGTGTCCATTTTGTAGAATCAATAAATTGGTCAAACAGAGATGCCAATTGTATCTTGTGGACAGATGCAAGTCTGAATTCAGGGCTTTCTTTTGTCTATAATAATTGCAGCTTCCTCTACAAGTTAAATTCTCCAGTATCCTCTCCTAAAATTGACATCTTCTTTCTAGAGCTTGTAGCAATCCAATTAGTAGTTTACCATGTAGCATCTTTTCCTCAACCACTATGTAAAGTCATCTTGTAAACTGACAGCCTCAACTCTGTTGCTGCCTTCAGCTCCCTCAGAGCATCCAAACCCCTCCACAATGCCATTCTACTTGCTATCACCAGTATTCTCTCAGAAACTTCAGTCAACCTCTAGATCTGCCATATAGCTGGAAAAAGATAATATCCAAGCAGATCTTCTTTCTCACCTGATAGCTTAACAAGTATCAGTATCTCTTCTAATCAAACTACATCTGCCAATTCTCCCCTCAATAGAATGTCTTGCCAACACAATGCAGAGGGTGCTTTTAGGTGTGCTGGACAGGTTGTTCATGCTTACAAGTCATCCAGCTCTGAGGCTCCATGATCTCAATGATCATGTCACTTATCTTCAGAGATTTTCCATTGAAAAATCAACAAAATCAGGCTACTCTACAAGTTTATAACATTACACTATATTTTGCTTATCCCATAAAAGAAAATTTGTGCAGATTAGCACTTTAACAACTTGACAGATCTGGATATTGCCTATACACTTAATCCCATCCAATAGGTCTTTTGCTCACAAGGGCAACTGCCTATGGGCTGAGAAACTCACCAATTTCAAAAAAAATGTGATATTTTCATGTTTTCTTTTATGAAATGGGGTGGGATAAGCCACTATAGGTTGAAGACCATTTTTATGTTATTTATAGTAGTGTTTTCTACATCAAAGCATGAGGGGAATGGTTAGATAGCACAGAGAAGTTATAGATAAAACTAGAATATATTGATTCAGAAGAGATTGATGGAAATGATGTCAATGATATCATTCATACAATCTCATTAGATCAGACTTCAGGCACCAAAATATTAATAAATCAGTGACCTCATTAATCTAGTTGGTTAGGTTACTGATAATCTATATCTAACTACAGTCGCAGACAAGCAAACTCAACTAACAATACTAACCCATCACCTACTGCTACACACAGCATTGTTGCCTTATTTAAAATTTTTCTACATATTACAGGAGTGTCACTGTAGATATTTTTACAAGCTGATTCATGAGAAATTGACCTTACATAGGCATGATCTCCAGAAAATTTGGCAGTCATGTGAATCACATCTAAAAATCATGAAAAATAGCAGAAGTGACACATTTTGAGTAGCTGTATCTTATCCTTCATTTTTGACAGATTCTATCAAGTGAGAGGCAAGATAAAAAAATCTTTTGATTTATAAAATATCAGCAAACAATTAAATCAACACATCATTTGGTTGCCACCTAGCAGTCCACCTTTGACAATGGTTTACAAAAAAACAGAGGAGAAATATATCTGGCCTTTGAAACCAGCCTACAGTGACTGCACAGATTGATGCCAGACACATATCTGGATCCTGATAATATTGTTTTGGATGAAGATGTGATGGATGCCAGCATGATGGGCACAAAGTTTAACAGTGCAAAACCATGTTGGAAACTTGATGATGACATTGATGCTGAGGAAGAAAATGAAGAGGAATTCATTGATGATGATAAGGGCTAGGAGTTTAGATGAGAAGCCTTTCAAGTCAAAATAGTGCTCATGGCCATAGAGCATGAGGAAGACCCACAAGATAAAGACTGGATGCCTCAGGCAATAAGAAACTGGCAGCAGAGTAAGTTTTTTGCATCTCTAATAATAATAAAAATAACACTTGATGACTCCAAGAAAGCTGCTGCTGCTGCTTTAGATGCATGTCCTATGGAGGTAATTCATCAATTTATAAATCGTTCCTGGCAGTTCATGAGTGCCTATTAGATTGGCTTATCAGGAAAAGCAACAGCATGGGCAGTGAAGAAGTAGAAAGGTCATAGGGCAGTCTCACAAAGTGCTATGCTGCACTTGGATGTAATTATTGAGCATCACAATGGCTCACATTAGGTAGTATGAGTTCAGAAATATGGCCAAAAAATTTGGCAGACACAACTACTTATAGAAAAAGTTTTGGACATAGTTTTTTAGACATAAATGGTTATTCTGAACCTGGATCCATTGTTAGATTTGCAAAAAAAAAATTCCTATTTCAGCCTTTACCACATTAGTTGAGTTTGCTTGTCTGCAACTGTAGATCAAAACATATTATCCCTCTATAAATTTTGCTTTTTTGACCACTTGTATACCTAGAAAGTCTACAAATACTGTTCATATGTGTGTCCTATGCTATTTCAATAGTAACTAAGATATATAATGCCTGTATATGGTGTACAATGTTTGATAAATAAATGCAAACAAAGATTTCAAAAATGTTGTCAGCTTCCTACTAGCTTTTTTCACCATGGATATGATCAGACAATTTGCATAAGATGCCTACTAATTGATTGTGAAGAAATAATTAGAATATAGTATGAATCTGTCTCAGAAATCCATGTTTATTATCATTTTAGGAGATTTAAATCAATTACCTCCTAGATTACTGATTCCCAAGGCCTATCTGCTACAATCAGAATGTGAGATTTTACTGAAATACTATAGGAGAGAATAATACAGTTGTACCTGCCCCTATAATCATGTGAAAACTATCCAGATACTCAATAGATCCTTATTATACCTGATAATTGATTATAAATTACACACTATACAAGGACTCTGCACTCTCCTTATATCCCAGAAATGATAAAGCAGTTACAAGGAGTATCTTAGATGATATTTGAAGAGTATATCAAGGGGAGAGAGATAGAATACTGTTGAACAGTCAATGAGTGGTCATAATGCACATCATTTCAGTGATGTGTACCATCATTCTAGTCAATTCAACTATTTTGCTGTCTCCATCTTCCAATAAGCAGATGAAGTCTCAGAACTTGTTGTATATCATGTGAGAAGTGCTGTATAATTTATTTTATGAATACTTGGAGCTGTACATGTCAAAAAAAAAAAAAAGAATTCCCAAAATATTGTGAATTGATCAAGTATGAAAGGGGGGGGAGTTAATTGGAGTTAATTTAGTAAATAAGAGCCCTTTCTTCACAATTCTTTATGCACTCCCTTTCTCTCTGTCCCTTTCTCTCACATACCTTTGTACTCACATTAGATATATACCTGCAAGTGTCACAAAGGATTCCCATCCTCTCACATGGTGCTTGCAGGCAAGTCTACATTCACACTCTTCATTCATATGTATCAGATGAAAGACTGAGGTTTATATAGAATTTCTGTGAGTGACTGGCTCAAAGTGATGCAGCCCAACTAGTATTTTGCTGGCTCCAGCTTCAAGCCTGAGCCTGCCCTAGGCTGGCTCCTAGAAGCCAAAGCCAGGCTGGGCTTTTATTATGGCCTGGAAGGAGCTCACAGCCTGGCTTGAAGTTTTAAAAGCCTCAGGCCAGCCAGCAAAGCCCTGGCTTTGTGATTATCATGATCACATCAGAGTTGATCAAATCATCAAACATTGATATTGCAATTTTGCATGCGCTTTTCCCCTGGCCTTTCCCATATCTACCTCAAAACATTCAATACAACTATGTGCATTTCAATCTAACTCTCTATTCACAACATCTATCTTAATGACTTGTGTGC
>JABCKO010008165.1:0-10553 GCA_018855915.1 Tephrocybe sp. NHM501043
GGCAGGGAGTCGGTCGCGGAAGTGGGGTGGGTTCACGGCGTTAGGATTGGGAGGGAGGGCGAAACGGTGTCGGTGTTCGAACAACAGCAGTCCCTCAACATTCACCATTCACACGTCCGACCCTAACTCTGGCTGATGCTCTTGATACTATAAGCGGTACCATGTTGACACGCAGGATGAGAGGCGGACGGCGTTTTAAAACGACTAGGTTGGCATACGCGGCCGCTTAATGCTCGACATTGGACATTTGACGCTCCTACAGCGGGGGTTAGCTGTGGCTCCTGGGTTCTCGAGTGTACGCCGTAGCATGGGGTCGCGATTGGCGAGAGGCGGCCCACCAGGCCCAGTGATATGCTGATAGATGGATAGGCGGTAGCGATGATTATGGAAGTCGAAAACGTATTATCATGCCTGGACCATGGGCGATACTCTCTTGGTTATAGCTCACGCTTGTCCAGGAGAGGAGGGAGTGCAATGCGTGCGGTGGGCAGGATGGGGCTTGGAAAGGCCATTACCACGCGGTCGAAAGCGGGGAGGGCGAGGTGGGATGGGGATGCGCCTAGAGAACGGGGAATGGGAGTGGTCGTTCAGGGCCTCTCTGGGTTTCACTCGATGCGGAGAGGGCGAGGCGTAGGCTTGGATGAGGATCATGTACAAATACGCGAGCCTGTCGGAACACGTGGATGACGGAGAGCGGGATAATGTGACGGAGCATGGCTTGGAGGGGTAGAAGAGCTGGATTTGCAGTTGACGGCGATGATTGTACAGCCGATGCTCCAGGAGGAGACGGAACACGCGACTGAACCCAGCATGACATGAGCTCGGGCTGTATATGGAATCGTCGAGAAGCGTCGTCGTTGCGTCTCATTAGCGTGCTATCGACGCCGTACGCATGCAAGGCGTTCAAAAGGCCTGTGGGTTTGGTTCCACCTTGCTATACAGATGAGCAAAGGAGCCCTCTAAAGGTCGAATTAGCATGCTCACTGTTTGGTCCCTGGCCTTCGTATTCCATCTTCAATCGCATTGGTTTCACGCCAACGACAGCCCGCTCCAACGATCTAACGGAGTGCGAGAGCGGGTCTTGGTTGCATCAACGAGCGAGGCAAGCACCGCGTGCAGTTGAGCAATCTGTGTCTGAGCAAGCGTGTGACGAGGTGTGACGTTGAAGTTGGAGATCACCGAAGAGCTGCTATTGATCGCATCACTCTCTCCGGAGTCCGTTCCCTCCTCCACTTTGAACATGATATCTATAAGCTTACCCGTCAGCAGCAAACACTGAGCTGACCACGTGGGCATCATTGAAGGAAAGCGTGACAACACTCGTACTTGCTCTCTTGGTGGCCATGGGCTGGCGAAGCTTTGAGCTGGTTGGGATGGGGCGCCGCACGCGTTCCGATATTGAGGTGCGTCGAATAGAGCATGCGCAATAATGGCTTTTCATCCATCGAATGCCACTTTCTAGAATCATTATTACATAGAACCGACTCTCCGATGAGCATTGGGATCGTAGACAACCGCCCCAATGATGCATGCAACTACAGCCTACCATGGATGGCATCTGTACTGTCATACTACAAGGCGACTCGGATTCCAACTGGAAATCGAACTCCTGATCGTTGATTTTCCATTGCTGCGCATGTTTTATATGCCCAATTTATTCTTAATCCGTCGTTCTTTTCATTGACATCAGTTGATACCTGAACAGGACGGCATGAATACCCTCACGAGTTTTCTATGAATACAACCCTAGAGCGTACTATGTATGTACGTTAATCCTCTGGCCTCAATTGAGCCTTATTATTATGATTATCTTAGGGCACAATTTGAATAACTGCTCTCCTTATGGCCATGACCTCTGCACCTCTTCGGCATGTCAACAATCGCAAGTTCGAGCCCGCGGGCTCGTTGTGAACACAAACTAGAGAATTTCTGTGAAGCGCCTGCGCTGTACCAACGACCTCTGTATAACCAACCTGCACCTTCCCAGAAACACAGGTGTAGCTCAAGCGCCCAACGCCCTCCTCAACAATCGTCTCCCGGGGTCGATCAGCGCACAGGGAGGATCATGATCGGTAGCCAGGAGTCGTCTTTTGGGACGGGATACTTATTAGTGGAGAGGTCGACAGCACGCCATTGAATTTGATTGATTTCGAGGCGTGTACGTCCGATACCTTTCTCGTTCTTCCCGTTCGTCGATAACTCTTTCGCAGTCTTGAAGTTCCGGCTGACTCTTCAAAGCGCCCAGTACCATGCAGATTCTCAAGGACCGCGACCGCTGAGAAATGACTTCAGACTACCTGGTTGTTCACGCGGGTTTTCTTTCGACCACGACGAAACCACGAAATGTGATTAGCCTGTTGCCATGCTCTTGAACGTCGGCGCATCCTCGAACTTTTCGGCGTATTTCTGCCCTCGAACACGAATCACACACCATCGCTACCTGAGGGCTCGGAAACCATGGACGACAAATCATGGATAGGGCACAGCGCTTCAACCTTGGTCGCAGGCGTTGCCCGCCCCCAGTCCAACTCGAAGTGATATTCGTTTTGAGGGCTGCATGAGCCATGTCCCAGGCCGTGTTGCGTCCCCTATCATCCAATCCCGACCTCTCCTCCGCCAAGTCATATGCCTGCATGTCGTATGGGCTCCCTGACCGATTCTTGACGATTCTTCGTCGGCGAGCGTCGAGCGTCGAGTGCCGCGTTTTTCTGGATATCCACAGTTCCTTCTCCAGTTGTATTGGAGCACTCGTTCTCTTCCACCTTCGCATGTCATACACTTCTCCTCAAGGCAGGAACTGGATGCCTTTCAAATCTACGTGGTCTGTACTTCTAGCGTCATGCACGGAGACTATTCAGAGCAAGCGTGAGTAAGTGGACGGCTCTATTGAACCAATATGCTCACTCTGGTTCTTGCCTGCCATCTTCAAAGCTTCATCTAATCTAATCCATCAGATTGATCTCTTGGGCGCTGGAAGACCAAAAGTCTATAACACGGGTGTGCCTGCCCCTTTTGCGGTGGGAAGACTAACGCATGTTGGAACTTGGGATGTGGGGACCTAAATGGGAGCGGTGCGAATCCGACGCTTGATGGATGCATCCGTACGCTGGCAGCCTGGGTCCTGAAAATCTTAGCTGTAGGTGCTGCCCCGTAGCAGATATGAGGGCGGATGGCTGTAGACTTAGTAAGTACGTAGTCCTCAGTTCAAAGCAACGAGCTCATATATTGACCTGTCACTTAGTAAGTACATAGCCTACCATATCAGTCATTCCATTCCTGATTCTCAACCCTTGATTCAGCAGGCTCTCCATGCAGATCCCACTTTTGTGTCTCAATCAACAAAAATCCTTGGTCAGACAAAGCCTATGATTATCGTGGTTGATGCACTCGATGAGTGTGATGACTACAAGTCAATCACTGAATTCATCCATCTCCTGGTCCAAACCTATGACCATTTTGCTTTCCGATTCCTTCTAGCCCGTCGCATTGAGAACTATATTGCCCAGGCGTTCACCTCCGACCACGCTCAGTCTATGACTTGTTTCTTGAAACTGGAGACCTTTGATGCTGCACACAACATTACCACCTTGCTCACATCTTAATTTGATGAAATTCACAAACAGTGTCCTTGCCTATTCCAAAACACTCACCAGATGTGGCCTACATCAGAGGATCTAGCAGCTCTAGTTGAAAAGTCTGATGGGCTTTTCATCTTTGCAGCTACTGTTGTCTATTTCATCATGGATGGCAAAGGATGACCCCAGGAGAAACTATAATAGATTCTCACCTCCCATGTTGGTCTAGATCCTCTCTATGCTCAGGTCCTTCCTAATGCCAAGTGTGATGATGTATTCATCAAGTGCTCAGTGCCATCATCTATCTAAAAAGACAACTATTCATCACAGATCTTGCCAAACTTCTGGATCTGACATCAGAGGTTGTAGTCAACCAGTTGATGGAACATCAGGATACCTGCTGACAATCAGGGATCTGTGCAGCTCAATCATGCCTCATTCCGAGATTTTCTTCTTGAAAAGTCACGGTCAAAGGAGTATTATCAACCATTGGGAGAAGCAAGGATGACAATTTGGAGCTTGGGCTGCATGGTTAAATATCTGGAGCAAGATCAGTGGCCACAGGACAAGGCTGAAAAATATGCATGTTTGGAATGGTGCTTCCATCTTAAATGTACTATCAGGGGATGTGAATCTGGGAAGCTTGCAACAACAATGGTTGATATCATACAAACATTTATCAGGTGCAAGGCTCTTGAGGTTTGGATTAATAATGTATTTCTAGGGGGTGTACCTAAAACAATAGACTGTCTGAAAACAATAAAGGCACTATTGCAGGTCAGAATAACTATTATTGATCTTTTGATATATGCTGACACTTGCTTCAAGTCAAAATCAGTATCATATCAATGTCTGATGAAACAGATGCAATAATTCAGAGTGTATCAAAAATCAGGAATTACCTGAAGGTATGTTTTCAGATCAGATATATGGTTGGATGCAGAGACTGAAGCCTTCTAATTTTGAAATATATGTAATAGTTTTTGAGCTAATATGTCAATGCTGGTTCAATTATATTTATTTGTATAGGATGTAAGTAAGGGCTTGTTGGGCAACTGACAAAAAAAATGATATAACAATAACTTGTACTTTGACATATAATTTGATGATGCTGAGAAAATGGTGGGAATTCTGTTATTGTGACATGTCACAAATGTTACATGCAATTTTTGCCACATTCTCACTGTCAATGGCATGTCTACACTCTCTTCCACAGCCACCTCTGTCTCAAAACAACCACATTGTGCATTGTAGAAGAGCCTTGGTTGCTTCTGTTATTGCTATGACAGTTGCAGGAGTTGTACATAGCCTCTCCACCTGCTGAGAGACCTCTCCCATATATCTGGCTCAGCCATGACTAATTTCCTTTCCTCATTCCACCCAAATTCTGATGCCATTTTCAACTCCTTGAAAAACCTTATGCTGCTCCTTGAACTGACTTTGAGGTAAATATAATGAGTAACAAGCAATGATTGATAAAAACCCACTCTGGTCCACTGACATTTCACCTGCTTTGCACTGAATTTGAAGCCCTTCTTTTTCAGATCTTCTGCAACGCTGGTGTATACCTTGTTTTTGAAGTTGTTATCAGATTTCAGACCCTCCAATGCAGCCTTTTTGAGGGAAGAGATGAGAAAAGCCTCAGCCTCAGTGCTCCATTGAGCACAATCAGCATCCGCTATGTCACAACATAAAATCAAATGATGCTGCTAAATGCTTCAGTTCTAACATATTATATAATCCTTTACTACATTGGGAAACTTATGCCAGTCAATCATTTGTATTCACAGTTACCAAACAAGCCCTAGGATATACAATTTTCAGACATCATATTCTGATCATCCATTAGTTGGTGTGTACTTCTGCTTACCATACATGATGTATTAGCCTATGATAGGAGTTGCATGGACACTGTCAGAATGTGAGTAGATTTGCTATTCACAACACACTTCAGGATGGGTCAAGTGCTGCATGAGAAAACAACTGTTAGAAAACTATCATGTGATTTCTAACAATTACTTCCAATATATAAATTTTACTTTTTTGTAAGAAAGATGATGGAAAACCTAATATTTTTTGTTCATGTTTCTTTCAGAAAAACTTCAAAATTTTCGGCCACTATTTCTCCAGATACAGCTGAGAAATACTTAAAGTGTTTCTTGACTGTTTCTCCAGAAACAGATGGAGTGTTTTGATCCATATTTATAAGGATACCTTTGTCCAGTTTTTTTACAATATTTCTCTAGCCAATCTTTGTTGTGTTTCTAAATAAAAATGATTCAGAAATATTTATAATTTTTCTTCAATAAAACTGGTTCAAATGGTTCAAAAAACTTGAAATATTTCGAAAAAAAAAAGAATATTCCTGAATAATTTTTATTTAGAAACACAACAAAGATTAGCTAGAGAAATAGTGTCAGAAGAAATTGAAGGTTTTTTTTTTAAGAAACAGCCAAGAAACACTTCAAAAATACCAGCAGAAAAATTTGAAGTTTCTTTGAAAGAAACAGGAGCAAAAAAATATTGAGTTTTTCTTAAATCTTTCTGACAAAAACATTTAAAAAATATATATTAGAAATACTGGTTAGAAATCATGCAACAGGTTTCTAACAGGTGTTTTCTCAGGCAACACTTGAAGGTCCCTGAAGTGACAAATCTGGTCACTCATAGGAAGTTTATTTTATTAATGTAGGATGTGAGTTGATTTTCTGCACCATGAATATACCATCTGAGGGGCTTTTAGTTTGTAAGTTTGGAATACACAAGATCGGTAAAGAAAATCTGAACATGGTTTTATAGGAGCTGATTTCATTACTGAATGAGACCAGTGATGAAGCCCTGAAGATGCCTTTAGGATGTGTGTGATCTCTTTTTGGTGTTCCTTAATGGGGCTAGCAGCTGATAACACTTGTGGAATGAATGTAGAAAGTGTGTCATCTCTGATTTAGGTCAGTTGATAAAGTCTAGCAGCTGACAATGCCCTTGAAATTCTTGTAGCATGTGCATCATCTCTGATTTCTGCAACTTGATGGGGCCTAGCAGCTAACAATGCCCTTGAAATTACTGTAGAAAGTGTGTTGCCTCTGATTTATGCTACTTGATAGAGCCTAGCAGCTGACAATAGCCTTGAAATTCTTGTAGCATGTGTGTGATCTCTGAAATCTGCCACTTGATGGGGGCTATCAGCTGATGATGCTGTTGAAATTCTTGCAAAATGTGTGTGATCTCTGATTTCTGCCACTTGATGGGGCCAGCAGCTGACAATGCTGTTGAGCAGATAATGGATGTATTTGGTTGAGACAATACAAACAATTTATACTACTGAAGAAGTGGATATAATGTCATTAAGATATGGCATATAAGTGGGTACATAGGTGCATAAGTGGAGCATAAGCATATAGTAAGAATCTATATAATAAACTAAAGTGGTGCATACATGCAGCCACTGAGGTCATGTGTGCATAGGCTGCCTCAAACCAACACTCCCCTCCATCCAATAGCACTCCAAGTTACTTATGAGTTGTCAGTGGAAAACTTGAGTTTGGAAATCAATGATCAAATTCACAGGGCTTTCTGAGTGGTGTTTTATAGAGCTATATATTTGGCTTGCATTCTAGATAAAGCAACAGATGGTTGTTTCTTTGAGCTCCATGTAATTGGTCTATCTCATAGCATGTTAATGTATCCAGAGATTGATCTTCTGTCATCTGTGTTATTGCCCCAGTTGTCATCTAGGGTTGATGGTGAATAAATAATGCTGTGATCCATTGTTGCCTTGAGATATCAAAAAATGTGTTGAACAGCAGTCCAGTGTGCTGGTCTCAGACCTTGTGCAACAAGGCAAGATTTTGCCTTTACAAAGTTTCCATTCCCATCTGTTTTTACTTTGTAGACCCATTTGGAGTTTATAGCCATTTAATCTGGAGGTAATTTTGGGATATTGTGTTGGATTAGCATGGTGCATGCATGTTCTGCCAAAGTTTGATTGACACATTCTGCCATGCCATTTTGGGCTTATGATTGTGGGTGCTGTGATTTCAATCTGGATCCCATTCTTTCAGACATAATTGCATACTTTCTCATTGACATATTCCTTCCCATTGTTGAAATGCATGGCTTTTAGGTTCCTTCCCATTTATATTTTTACACTAGCACAATAATATTTCAGCTGATGCCTGCAGTACTTCCAAATTCTTGGATTTTGTGTCCAGGTGTTTTGATGTAGGATGTGAATGTGGTGGCTGAGTTGGCCAACATGGAGTCAGGTGAGAGAGCTACAAAAGTGACATTGTCATTCTTGGGAAGACATAGGTATCTGCAGATGCATGGTGGGCCTCATCAGATTTTTGTTGGGTGAGTCTGATTTGTACCTTTATGTTTTGGGCAGTTTGGTGCTATATGCCCCTTTTGCTTACAATCATAGCATGTGAACTCCTCATCATTGATAGTTGATCCTAGGACTGTCAGTTCTTTGACTAGCCCTTTGAGCATGCAAATAAGCTCTTCTATGCTCATCGGGAGGGGCGCAGACACGAATCATACCTGTGCTTCCGATGCGAAAGAGGGCGGGTTCGAATTCGCGTCCAACCGCAGGTTGTGGTGAATGAACTGCATGCAGGCGCGGCTGTCAGACGCAGAAGAGAGGCAAAAAGTGAGAGGAACGTGGCACGAAAACGGTCAGCGACCCCACATCTGCATCTATTTACTCATTCATCAGCCTTCTCTCCCCGTTGCCCCAGCCCAACCACGCACCTTGTTAACATTCCCCACCACGCCATCCACCATCTTGCCCTTGAACGGTTTTAACAAAATCGTCTTGTAGTGCGTCACGAACTCCGCCTGCCCGCTCCCGCTCAGCACATCCCCTTCCCAATGTCCAGGATCGACACGACCGCGATCATATACCCGAACTGACCCGAGCAGGTGCCCTCAACTCGAGGAACCCTAGCATGCGCGGCCCGAAGTACGACGGGTACAGCAGGATGGTGTGCATGAGTTATTTCTGTGGGCAGAGGCCAGCCGGAGGAAGGCGAAGTGCAGGGGGACGTACGATGAAGAACATAGTTGTGGTGAGTGTGCATAAGCCAAAATTAGCGAGGCGTGTGAAACGCAGACTCACGACGGCAGGGGACCCCGGAGATTGTGAGACGTTCGAGGTAAGGTGGCGAAAATGAAAGGAAGGCCGTCTGGTTAGCGCTGACTGGCTGGAAGAGAGTGAGAGTGGGTGCATCGTTTGAAGCCAAGCATTGGGGCGGTGCGGTGAAGGCATACTTATAGTTGACCAATGATGCGACGGCAAATGAAGGGGAACATTGTAATGCCCTCTTTGTGTAGACAATCGGGTGCAAGTGCGACGAGCGAGGGAAAAGTTGGTGTGGTTTTCAGTCATGGGTCAGCTTTCCCGCCACGGTTCACAGCGACGGTCTTGGAAGGTTGCAAGCATCAGGGCAT
The DNA here is from genome assembly GCA_018855915.1 of Tephrocybe sp. NHM501043. NCBI lineage: Eukaryota > Fungi > Basidiomycota > Agaricomycetes > Agaricales > Lyophyllaceae > Tephrocybe > Tephrocybe sp. NHM501043. The sequence goes on from JABCKO010008165.1 coordinate 9,027, forward strand.
TGCCTAATGAGGCAAGGCAGTGAAACTACGTGCCGAAGTACAAGCCTCTTGTGGACTCTCTTCGCTTCAAACTACCGTCTTAAGTACGTAAACCCTTGAAACTCTTCGAACAAACTGCAACTTCTCGAAACATGTCTCCCACGGATAATAAACTTACCACGCAGCCTATTGTTGTCCCGGATGGAAAAAAGTCATCTTTCCGTATGCGCCTCCTCGATCGATTCAAGTCCAGGAAGATTAGCTCTGCTACACAATCGAGGGAAAGCCCGAACGGTGGTGAGCATACTCCCAGGGAGTTTTGTGTTGCCTTTGAACCTCAACTGGTGTATTTTCGCAGACGAAGTAAAGCCATCTGCTTTCAAGCCTCTCTGGAGTTTTCAGGATCGTCACGATTGCTCTTAGTACTCGTTCAAAGGAGAATCTAGCTAGTACGTGTATTTTAAGGCTATTTCATGTTGTCATTGAGGTTCAACTCGCCTTCTCCAGCACCCAGTGTATCTGCTGCTCACCTGGTGGCTAACGTTCCCGGTAAACATATCCATCGTTTGGTTAGCATTAACCATCAAGAGGCTCCAGGTGCTTCCCTAGCTCCTATGGTTCCCGAAGGTAATGCGAGCACCCAAGTTGCCACTAGTAAGCATATTTCATCCTTCACCTTTGCTCGCCGAGTACTCACGTTCCACACAGCCATGGTTTCCGTGTCAACGATCAACCTAAATCAAGACGGCTCCACGACGCCAGCCCGTACGGATGCCTCATCATTTACTTTTACTCCGCGTACTCATAGCCTCTATAGTAGCAGGTCCTACTTTGGTTCTGGATGATGATCAACGCAGCCCTACAAGCCCAGTTCCTGATGTTGTCGTATCTGAGAACAATTCTGGTAAATATATCTCTCTGTCTACCGTTGACATCCAAAGCCATTAACACCCTATCCTTGAAAGATGTCAATCAAACTGCCCAGCTCAGCCATAATGTTCCACAGGCCCAGAACAAGTTCAAAGGTGAGCCAGCATTGTAGTCAGCTTGATGCATTTGATTTGATGACTGTTCATTATTTCACAGAAGGCATGAATGTGGCCTTGGATGGTCTCTTAACAGCAGTGAGGGTTGCCAGGCAAGCCTCTGACTGGAACCCCTTTCTCAAGGCAGCACTTGGTGGTGTTGTAGCTGTCATTGATTTGGCACAGGTATGTACCGATGTGAGGAAGGAGAGCATGATAACAAAACAATCACACAGACTGTGAGCAGCAACTCAAAAGTCATGAAAGACACCTTGGACCGTATCCAAGGATTACTCCCCATCCTTGAAACTTCTGCAGTGTCTTGAAGCTCGTAAGGATGGCTTTGGGAATGGAAGCCTTACAACCTTTGCAATGTCTGTGATTCCATCACCCTTCCTTTCCATGCTTGGTATGCTCATCCTTCCCTCAGCACAATGCAGACTGAGTTGGAAAAGATCCAGACCATGCAGTCACACAGTCTTTTCAGACGTGTGCTTCAGGGAACTGAAGATGTGGATACTCT
>JABCKO010008166.1:0-10514 GCA_018855915.1 Tephrocybe sp. NHM501043
TGGCTCCAATTTGGAAGTGACCCTCAGAGGCCTATTGGAACTGACCAAATAATGGGCCTACAAGGGTCCCACATGACCAAAACTTTCAATGCCTGAGGTGTGGTTTGCAGGGGATTTTAGTAAACCCCCCATACCCCATAACCCATGGGTACAAAGGGTGGATCATAACCCATGTTTCACCCAAAAATTGTCTAAAAGTAGAGTACATGTTTTGATAGATTATTGCATAGTCAAGATACACCAGCAATGAAGAGACATCTGATACTTTCAGAATTGATCTTTCTGATTGAAAATTTCCAAAAAAAAATGAAGATCCTGTCTGTTCTTTCTATCTGATGTCAGCCATGCTCAAAGCAATTAAAGAAGGCCTCTTTCAACTTAAATCAGAAATAAAGGCATACAAAGATGATCTTCTTGCACAACTATCAAGGCATGAGCAGATATCAGATGCCAACAAGACTTGGCTAGACAATGACACAAATCTAGTTGATGAAGAAGCTGTTGTTGAGCTCCTTGACAAGGTGTCAGACTATGATCATGGACTGACTTGGTTGAATTCTCATCAGAAGAATGTTGTGACATGGCTCATAGAGCTTGGAGGAGGTTTGAAAAAGGTAAATTTGGCCTGAAAAGGAAGTGTACATCATTGATCTTCTAGAGTGAGCTGTGACTATGGCTTATGATTGAATAGGACCAGAGAATTGTAAGATTCTACCTCATGATGAGAAAGGAAAGAAAGCACTGGTCTTCATAAAGAAAGAGAGCATGACATTGAAGCAAAAAATCAAGATATTGGACTGGCATCATAAAAATAACTCCAGCCAAAGCAAGACCATGAGCTACTGGAACACAAAATACCCCAATCTTTGTCTCAAGCAGCCTCTTGTCTCATCTTGGCTCAAGGATGAGGTCAGGTACCAAGAGCAATATACTGAAGCAATAGCCAGAGGACAGTCTAGAAATGTAAAGCACCAAAAGCAGACCAAGCATCCAACAGTGAATGAGATGCTTGAATTATGAATTGCAAAAGCTATGTCCAAGGGTGTGGAGCTCAATGGTCAGATCCTCAAACAGAAATGGAACTACTTCACCAATCTCAAGGAAATACCAGAAGATGAACAGATTACTGGAAGCAAGGGATAGTTGGATTGTTTGAAGAAGCAATGTGGACTCAGAAACTTTAAACATCATGGAGAAGCTGGTTCTGCAGATCCTGTTAATGTTGAAAGGGAACAAGACCATATCAAGGCACTGATTCTGAAGCACCATTACTGACTGAGAGACATTTTCAATATGGACAAAACTGGGCTATTCTAGGTGTGAGTCAACCTCTTCACTGATGATTCAATGACTTAGAATACCCACCAATTATTTTAGCATGTCTCCAGATTGAGGGCTGATGAACAGCCAAACTTCTGGAGTGAAAGGCAACAAGAAATGTTTGACATTTGGGGTCACAATCAATACCACCAGCATGGAGAAACTGCTGCCCATCATCATTGGGAAATATGAGCATCCATGGTCCTTCCAGCAAAAATCTGGAGCCCAACTTGGTTTCTACTACAGGAGCAATGCAAAGGCTTGGATGACCATGATTCTTTATCAGGAATGGATTTGCAACTGGGATGCTAAACTAAGGAGTGAGAACCATCACATTCTTTTGTTACAGGACAATTTTAGCACTCATAATGCTCCTGATGATCTTACCAACATCTGCATTGAGAACTTTGCACCCAATCTTATGGCTTACATCCAGCCAGCTGATGCTGGAAGCACTGGCTGCTTCAAGGCTCATTATCATGCAAGATTCATGAACTGAGCTATTGATTGCTATAACAGTGACATTTCCCCTGCTGATATCTACAACATTGACATTCTTGAAGCTATGCACATAGCCAACATTGCATGGAAGGAGGTTGATACCACAACAATCTGTAATTGTTGGAGGAAATCAGGCATTCTTCCTGACAAACTTCTCAATCTAGCATCTGAGCCATCAAACTCTACTCCATCTGTCCCCATCTCTTCTCTCCTCACCAAAAGCCCTATCAAATCAATTGAAGCCAAAGTTTCTAATGCACTCTCTCACCTTGAGGAAATTGGTGTACTTCAGCATAACAACTAGTTGGACATCAATGAACTGCTCAATCTAACAATAAATGAGAACAAGATGTACAATAAAAGAACTGAAGCATTCATCAAGCAGTAGTAGAGTGATGCAATGTGGAACAGGACAGAGAGAAGAAAGGTGGTGATGATAACAAGAATAAGGTGCTTAATACTCAACTATCTTGTTGAGAAGCCCTTGCCACAGCGTCAACCATTCAGGATTATGTATCTGACATTGATGAGCCATTTACATACACTTTGGACATGGTTTTAGCAAATTTTGGCTAGCAGATGCATCTCAATACATTCCAATCCCTTTGCCCCATTACCATCACCATTTTTCTTTGCCTCTACAGGCATCTAGATATGTTTTGTAGCCTTAGAAAGGTTTATTTTGTGGCTAATCTACAAAAAAAGCTTAAATTTTGACTCTGTACCAACACCTCCTCTGACCCATACCCTCTAATAACTCATAACTATGGGCTTCCATAGAAGGGCCATGGGTTATGAGAGGTTTGACTGTATGATGCATCCTTATCTTATAAGTGCATTATATCTATATACAGAAATCCCATCATCTTTTTGTCTGAACATGCTCCCTTGCTTGCTTATCTATCTCTGGCAATCTCTTTCATACTATATCTCCCACCACCAACAGCTCCTCACCCTCTATCCACCTAGTTACAGTCAGGCCAGTAAAATGGAAACATGATAAATATAGTTGTATTGACCCTAAAGCTGACTTCAGAACTTAGAAGTGACAATTGGGCCTGTTCTTTTCTCTTCTTGGACTTAAACACTACATATCTAAGCCCCTCATACTGCCCCTGACTCTGCCACTGAACCCATTGCTTGGTGCAATTGGCCCTCCAATAATGGGATTATTGGAGAAAGAAATTGCTGACTGGCTGTTAGTGATGAGATTGGTTGGCTCATTAGTAGGGAGACCTAATTCAGACATGAGAGACCTGATCCAATTAGTTCTCAGGTAGCATGGCAGAGTGCCATATATTTGCCTTTTATGCTAGACAGTGCAACAGTTGGTTGTTTCTTGGAACTCCAGGTCAGTCCTTCTGAGACTATTGACATGTATCTTGAAATGGATCTTCAGTTGTCAAGGCTATTTTCCCAGTTGGAGTCAGAGAACATGCATACAACTTTGATCTTGTAGAAATCTTTTGCATTGTAGTTGATTCCTAGATCAAGGGTCCCTTTGATGTATCTGAAAACATGTTTGACAGTGCTCCAGTGCTGTGGTCCTGGATGTGATGAGAACTGGCTAAGGTGTTGAACTGCAAAAGCAATATCCAGTCATGTAGAAAGGGCAGCCCAAAGAAGTATTTCAATGGCTGCTAAATATTGATGCTCAATATTGTTGTGCCAAGGTTCATCATCTATGAGTTTATGTAGTTTGATATTGTGATTCAACAGAGTGTGTACTGGATTTGCATTTTTGAGTTCCATTTGTGTGAGTATCTTTTCCAAGGTAGGGACATTGGGTTAGTCTAATGGTGTTGTTATTGATTCTTGTGATTGTGAGGCCAACAATTTGTTGTGCTTTGCCCAAGTCTGTATTGTCAAATTGAGATTTGATTTGTTCTTTAACTTTCTTTATGATTTTATTAGTGCAGGCCAAAATAGTCATGTCATCAACATGTACTGCCACAATTGTGATTGAATCTTTCTTCCTTGAATGTATATGCATTGATCAGAAATCAAGCATGTGAAGCCAAGTTCTTTGAATAGGGTATTGAGGACTTTATTCCATTTATAGCCAGTCTGTTTGGGTCTATAGATTGCTTTGATTAACTTCTATACTTGAGGAGTTCCATCTCCAAAACCAGGAAGCTGAGCAAGATATATGTCTTCTTGCAGGTAAGCATTCAAGTATGCTCTGACAATATTCACTGTATGGAACTTGAATCCTGATGCCATGGCAGGTGCAATTAAAAATTAAAGGGTATCTATGTGCACAACAGGTGCATAGGTTTCTGAGTAGTCTATCTCCAGTTGTTGAGTAAAGCTGCAGGCAACAAGTCATGATTTTGCTTTGACAAAGTTTCTGTTGCTATCAAGTTTTGTTTTCTAGACCCATTTGAATTTGATTGCATCTTGGCCTGGTGGCAGATCAGTGATCTTGTATGTACCAAGCTTTTTGAGCTGTTCTAGCTCTTTCTGCATATATTCTTTCCATAGGTTACTGTTAAGGGCTTCCTTAATATTGGTTAGTTCTCCATCATGTGTAGTAAGAAGTGCTATATCAGGGATATCTGTGATCATGGCACTGGTGCTGTCTTTGATGGGTGGTGATGAGGATGCAGATAGATTATTAAGTAGTCAAAAGTCTATTTTTCAGTTGCTACAATTTGTGCTGACTTCCTCTATACTGGTGGTGTTTTCAATTCCTTGGTTTGATCATTGGTTTTGATTTGATCCTTTGATAGCTCATTTTGCTCCATTTTCTCCAATTTTCCCCTCTCAAGCTGAGAAGGATCAAAGACTCATTCAACTTTGGAAGAAGTGTGGCATGGGAAAATGACATTTTGGGAAGTAAAAACCTTCTGGGTATCAGAGTTGTAATAGCACTAGATACAAGATTTATAAGATAATCCTATAAATATTATTTTTCAGGATTTTGGATTGAGTTTTGACAAGTTGGCACTTTCATATAATATCCAACATGGAGTGCTCCACTTCTGTAGTCACAAGATATCTGGTTTCTTGCTATTCTAGACCTCTTCTGAAGTAGTAGTGCCCAAAACCTTGGTAGGAGATCTATTCTTCAGATATGCTGCATAGGATACAGCTTTAGGCTAAAGAGATTCTGACATCTTGTGTTGAATAATCATGGCACAAGCATTTTCAACAACAATATGGCCAAGAATTTAGTATTATTTGTCCCAAGTGTGAGCTGCTAGTGCTGTGTCTGACCTAGGGGGAATAATTGATGCATTGATTGCATACAACTGTACTGATTTAGTTGCTTGTATAACCTTCTTTTTGGTGGCAGGTGCATACACATAGAGTTTGTCTTGTCTCCTGTGAAAGTAAGTAAGAATTTGGCATCTGTCATTTGACTGACAGATACTAGGTTGAATGGAGACATATGTATGTGGACAATATCTTTCAGAGTTAAAGGGATTAACTCTATTCCTACTTGGCAGAGAAGTTTGACAGTGCCTTGTCCTAATCCAGCAGCTGAGCCAAATCTGTTAATTTGGTGTCCCAGGGTTTCAACATATAATGAGAAAGCTGATCTGTCATGAAATATGTGAGATGTATATCTATTGTCTGTGAGGATGGAGTTGGCAGTGGGTGTGGAAGCCATAGCAGTATCAGATGTAGTGGAGAAAGCATATTCATTATCTGCAGATGTTTGGTGAGCATTGTTGTTGTCTTTTTTCTTGTCCCTGTAGCATTCCTTGCCCCTGAAACCATCTTTGGATTTATCCCTGCCATAGCAATGTTTTGATGTGTCCTTTCTTGTTGCGGGTATAGCAGGTAACATTTGGGTTATATTTTCCTTTTCTGGCTAGTGCAGTATCTCCTCCAGTGCATGATTTGATGTGCTACTTTTCCTTAAGTATGTGTGTAATCAGTTTATGGCTTTTCTTTAAGGTAGCTGTGTCCATAGAGGAAATGAATGGATCCTATGAATCTGGCAATGAGGTAAGCAATGTGATGCTAAATTCTTCATCACTAATTTTTGACCCTAGAGCTGCCAGCTCTTCCATGAGTCCTTGGAGCATCTGAATATGCTCCTCAATGTTGCTACCATTATTACATTGTACTTGAAACAGTTTCTGGTGCACTGTTACAATCTCAATTAGACTGTGCACCTTGTATATCAATTTGAGGGCATCCCAAGCTTTCTTCAACAATTTTGAGCCAGCCACATATATGAGTGGCACATCTCCAATGTGTAAGCAAATGGCTGATAAAGCTTTTTGATCCTTTTGTTTCCATGCAGTAACATATACTGGGTCAGGACTCAGGGCAAGAGCTCCAGAGTTTTGGGGGAGCTCAGGCTGTGGCTTGGTGCTGTTGACAACCATAACTATTTGGAGAATGGAACTGAAGATTTTTCTCTAACTACCACAAGCTGTATGTAGCTACAATATATACTATATGTTCTGGGCTGTGTCTAAGTATTTTCTGTACTATTAATTGTGGCATAGCAATATACCAATGGCTAATAAAATGTCACCAATGATGTGCAGGCAATAATTTGGCTTGCCTTTCTAACTTATTCCATTAAGAAAATGGATAAAGGCACATTTGTCTGCTGCCTCCTTCTCAATGCCATCACCAGTATCTCTGATCAATCTTGCACCAAATATGAATCTTGACCATACCCTAATGACCTTAATAGCAGCTGGGGAGCTTGACACTAGACCTATTAGACTTGACAATGAACCTAGGTCATGGACTGAAGCTCAAGCTAGGCACAATGCAACCAAATGACTGAATGTATATCAGGAGGAGCTCAAATCTCTGAATGACATAGGCTTCTACACTCTGGTCTCAAGGTCATTAGTTCTAACAAAATGCAAGGTTCACTATGGCAGGCTGGTCTTTAAGATCAAGTATGACAAGATGGAGAAACTAGTATGATATAAGGTCCAAGTAGTATTCAAAGGATATGAATAAATCTATGGTAAAGACTATACAAAGACCTCCTCACCCATTGCACATATGGAGTCATGGCAAATCCTTATCCATATTACCATATTTTAGCAATGGGATGCAACACAGATTGATGTGAAGACTGCTTTTTTCTATGGTATCCTACCTGAGGATGAGATTCAATATATGGAACAACCCAAAGGTTTGGAGGAACCTGGAAAGAAGAATTGGTTCTAGGAGCTGCAGAGGAGCTATACAGTATGAAGCAAAGTGAGAAGATTTAGAACAAGACACTAAATGAACAGATACTGGCCTGAGGCTTCACTTAACTTACATGTGAATTGTGCATATACTACAGGTCCTCTGATATAGGGATAGTCATCACTGCTGTACACATTGACAATTTCCTATGTATTGCCAGCAACAAAGCTGAGAAAAACACTTCAAAGATCAAATACAGCAGGCCTAGACCATATCCAATCTTGGCATACCTCAATTTGTTGTATGTATTACAATAGAATAGAATAACAAAGAGAGGACTGCCCTTCTGTCTCAAATCACCTTACTTGACTATATCATTTATTGATTTGGACAGAAAGGCACTCACTCATTGTTGCTTCCCATAGATTTTGGCCAAAAACATCAGTGCATAGATTGAACATCTCTATTGAAAGCTGAATAGAAGGCTATCTCACAATTACCATACTGCTACTTGTGGGCAGCCTACTATATCTCAAATTGCTACTCCCAAATACACTGGTAGGCCACTATACATATTGTACAATATCTAAAAGGCACTCATGATTTCAAACTGTGACTCGGTAGAAAATTAGACATAACTCTACAAGGATTCACTGATTCCAACTGGGCTAGCTGCCCCAACACCAGATGCAGTGTAGGAGGGTATAGCTGGAACCTTGGGTTGGGTACTGTCTCCTGGTCTGTTTGAAAGCAGAAAACTATTGCTACCTTCTCCTGCAAGTCCAAATACATGGCCACATACAAATCTGCTCAGGAGTGCATCTAGCTCTGAGTGTATTGAATGGGATCTTACAGACAAACTGTCCATTCTCCTATGTGATAACAACTTGGCTATTCTACCTTCTGAGGATCCATTGGCCCATTCTCACATCAAGCACTTCAATATCAAATACCATTTTCATTGCAAGCAAGCTCAAACTGGAGAAATTATCATTAAATATATCAATACCAAAGCCAATGTTGCCAATCTATTCATAAACCCACTTGCCAAACCATCATTCTTATATCTTTAACCAATGATTGGCCTTATCTAGTCACCCAACTTCCATGCAAGGAGGAGTGTTGGATTCTTATTCACCCAAATATAGAAAAGAAACATCCTTATATATAACAGACTTGTAGATACTACTTATCTCTTAGTTGATTATACTGCAACTGACAGTACATTCCATTCACATATACAGCATTAATACATATACTTATTTGTACCATAGAAATACTTACAAGTATTATTTATAGACACTTACTTAGTTGTATTGTTCAGGTTTTAACACAGTAGTCTTGGACAATTGGGATATCCCAATGTCCAGAGGAGGAGAGTGGTGATTGGTTTGGGTTCACCAGCTGATTGGAGAAGAGAAGTCAGTATGGGTGTGCCCAGCCAACTGGAGACAGGCATTTGGTCTGGGTTTATCCAGTTGATTGAGGAGAGAGAAGGAAAATTCCTTGTCAGTTGGTACAGCCCTGCTGACAGGAATGGGAGAAGAATAGGATCAGTGCTGACTGGACTGACCAATGAAGCCAAATAAGAATGGGAACTCTTTCATGCTGATGTCTGGGACTAGGTGGGGAGTGTGTTGATGGAATGGGATACAATGTTTTCTTGGGTATCATCAAATGTGCAAGGGTAGAGGGACCTTTTGTGCAGCCTGGAAGATGAAATGACCTTTTCCTTCTGTCTTCAACTCCACTGAGTTTGTCCTTGTCCCTGGGCTCTGTATCCTTACTAATTCCTTTGAGATTATTGCAAACTTCTTTATTACTTACTATGTCAACACTTATTTATTATTCACATGCTTGCACTACTGTACTACAAAATGCTTCATATTTACTACAATGAACTTACCTTTTGCCTTTCAGCCTATTGAGCTACTGAGCTTTTGGTCACAGTCTTGTTGGTTTGTGTCTCATTCTCCATGTTTTGTAGTTTTGTAGTTTTGTTTCCCCTCTTCATACTATCAGTCAATTGGGACTATCATATATAAAGCATTTTCTCTGCTTCACCAGAACATCAAGTGTTAAGAGGTGTGTGAGGAGAGGGAGGCTGTGGAGGGGCACAAGAGACACACAGAGAGTGAATGCTATTCACCCAGCAGATTGTCTGCATCACATGATGCTGGAAATCACTGACAATAGGAAAACATCATTGATTTAGATAGACTTGTATGTTTTTATTGATTTTGTTGTGAAGTGACAGCTGTAGATATGTTCCTGAATGGAGAATAGTCTAATTTTGGAGTGCATCTGTTTTTTTCTGTCCTTTGACACATCAAGACACATCAAACTTCTGTCAACTCTCTTGGTGCTTATCTATGACAAATACATGCACCTGCACTGGATGCAAGTGTCCCTTAGCACTTGATGTGTCAAACTTTCAAAAAATGCATGAAGGGTTAAGTAAAACTTGCCTTCTGTGCCTGGAAAAGAAGAAACAGTGTAATACAAAAAAACTGCCTGTAGATAATAGCCACAGGAGCCCCAGTCCTGGTTTAGGTGCAGAATCATCTGATGGAGATGATCCAAATGTGTCCAGTCTGCCAATTCTTGACTTGGCTGATTTTTTGGCTTCTCTTGGTGCTTTGGCCAAATCTGAGGACATAATGTCTCTTGATGCACATGTTAATGTAGCTTCCTTATTTGCAGATCTTGCAGCCCATGCTCAAGAGGGAATTCAAGAACATCTTTGTGCAGTGGCAGATAGCTGTGCAAAGAAGATTTATGAACAGCTGAAGTACTGATTTGTGTATGTAAACCTTCTTCCTTATATATTTTCCGAATCATGCTTGCTAATTCTATAATTAGATACCACAGCATCTACCACCATAAACACATGCCATCCATCATGTTTCATATATCATTGTGCACAGATTGATACCTGCCAATACAAGCCTAAAAAAATGTCAAGGAAGGCATCAAGCCACATGATAAGAATGCAATGTATACATTTGACTGAAATGGATGGCTCCATATTACTATTACAGAAGGAGAAGTATTTGCTCTTGTGCATTTCAAGCACAAGGATGACCATGTTCCATACTGGTCTATTGACATTCCATTAAATATTCAAGACTTTGTCAAAGTCAATCCAAATTTAAACCCAACTCAAGTGCATGATACATATCACTTTCAAAGCTGAGCATTAAGTATTCAAGTTTGCTAATGTCCTGTTCTCAGTTGTGGGTTGAGGTTCTCAAAACCAATCCAGCTCCATCATTTTCTTGCAAGGCTATTTATCAGCTCTGGCAAGAGAGAAATAGCTTGGAGTGGAAACAAGATGCAGATAAAGTCATGTTTGCTAAGCATCTCATTGAAGAGGCATCAGAATTTAATTCTGGAGTGGAAGTGATACAGGTTCATTCTGAGGAGGGGTACATAGCAATTGCCTTTTCACTTCCACAACTCCTTAAAAAGTGGGCTGGACATATACATGAAATTTCACTTGACTCAGCATGTATGTCACATAATCACTATAAACAAATATTAACTTAGTCACTGAATCTTTGGTAGGGAATACCAAT
>JABCKO010008168.1:0-10432 GCA_018855915.1 Tephrocybe sp. NHM501043
CCCAATTTGCGCAGGTGTTGTTTCTTTCTGCCCCTCTTCGCCACCCCCCCCCCCCCCCCCCCCCCCATCCATGTCCATTTTTCTCAACTTGTGTCTATATGTCTTATGACCTACAGGCATTCCCTGTTACTCACACTATCAAGTAACTACCTTCTGTGTAGTCACAATATTCAGGTCATTCCTCACTACTGTGTGTATTTTTTCTTTCATTGTAACTATTGCTAAATATCTTTGGTACAGTTTCTAAGATCCCCCCCTTTTTCCTAACTAACTTCTTCTACTTCTCTGCATATTTGCCTTGTACATATTATCACTTGAACTCACTTGTGGTGCACTAATCTGCTAGTACTAATATATTGGATTTGATGGCTATTTATAGCTTTGATTCCCCCTGACATGCTGAGCATGCAATTGGTGTTTCTTTGAGTGTTTTGTGAAGAAAGATTTTGAATATTTCTGATTAATTTTTATTTAGAAACACAGCAAATATTACCTAGTGAAACACCAAAAGGAAACAGGACAAAGGTATCCTGAGAAACACAGATCAAAACACTCTATGTGTTTCTGCAAATAAAGCTTTTTGAAAGAAATAGGAACCAAAAAGATTAATTTTTCTCATATATTTCTGACAAAACATTTAAAAATTATATATTGGAAATAGTATTAGAGATATCTGAAGTTTCACTACTTTGTTCTTTCTTTCTTTGCACATAAAGTGTATAAGCTTTCTACACTACTATCAGATATATTCAACATGTTTGGAGGATGTATTGTCCTCCTAGAGGAAATGGAGGCTCCTTCAAACACAACTTCAGTTGGCTTGGATATCTCTGAGCTCTCTGGTTAGTATAGACTTTGCCTTAAGCATTGATGTGCACCTAAGTTGGTAGGGAATAAAGTGTGCTCCCATTAAACATGAGAAAAGCAAGAAAGCAGCTTAAATAAAGAAACACAGCAAACAGCAAGAGAGTAGACTCACTGGAGAGAGGTGCAGAGCACCTCAAAAAGGGGATTGTAGCACAATAGGTATGCAAGGGACAGGCAAAGCAAAAAGGTGCTAGACAAAAAGAGAAAAGATAACAATTGAATTGGCATCAGGAGTGGCCATGTAACAGATCACATAGATACCTTGTGATCAACATGGCAGGGCATGCATGCTGAGGTAAAAATGGAAGAAATGTGTATGAACATAGGAGAGTGCTGATAGGATAAATAGAACTTCTAAAACTCCATGTGCAGTGGGTGAAGGGTTGCAAAAAGGGCATGGATCTATGGGCCCTGTAAGAGATATAAAGAGCCAGGATAAGAAAAAAAAGGGGGTATTGGATTAGTAGCCTAGAACCCTGCACAAAATCCTTATGTTTTACTTGATGTGGTTGCTCAGAGTATGAAGAAAAACATAACAAATATATTCATTTCAAATAATCTATTCAAACAAATTTAACTCAACAAAGCAAACTCAAAGACTTAAGCACATGATGAGAAGCATAAGATTATATAATTTGAAAGTTGCTATCCTCAAGTATATTAGCATATATGGCTTGATCTCTTATGGGCACACATTCAAGCTATCACTCTGGCAACATCCTTGGGTTGTAAGCCCACTGAAATCTGGTGCTAGAACAGGTTTATCTCAGAGCCATTATTTAGGCCTTGCAGATTGGAATTTGCAACCTGTAAAATGATGATCTTCTAGTTTCTCATCCTTGTCAGATATGAGATCTTTGACTTTGACCTCAGATGAGGTTGTTTGACATTCTAATAATGATGCTCCTTTAAGCCCAGAACCACTTAGTTCCTATGCATGTATGGCATACTTACAATTATATTGTAGTGATCAAAGTTGGCTACATTGACATTCTGTTATTTTAGTGCCAGCCACTGATACATGCACATATGTGCCAAACTGAACTATAGAATGGCTTTCTTCTGTCCCCAACTGTAATGTGAGAGACTCTGCCAACTCATGCATGCTAATGCTGTGCACATGTGCAAATTGCAGAGTAATACTTATTGTGATACTTTATGAGTCCCACAGGGTCTAGGCCTTGTGTCCACCTATGTCTATGTTGGTCATAAGACATGCTTTCTCATCTTGTGTTAATTTAGGATGCAATAACTCATTCAGTGCCTTCTGAAGGGTTACTCTTTGCATCCAAACATGCTGATCATCTTCTGGACAATCATATTGGTCTTCTAGGTAGTCTGTCAGAGCTACTAGGTGCTCTTCTCACTGTCTTATGAACAGTAATCATTATTATATATGTCAACAGTAAGGTATTCTTCTCCATTGATCACAACAATATCAGCATTGTCCACAACCAAGTCATGCTCTGATTCAAGATACATCAGTGTTATGCTCAGAGGCTTGTGCCTCTTTATCTACTACCATATGTGCAGTGCAAATATGCATTTGAGGTGCCTGACCTGAAGGGCAATTGTAAACCATGTGGCCCATCTTGCCACACCAGTAGCATATCAGATCTCCAGTGCTGCCTTAAGCACTGCTGGTCTCTCCAAGATTTTGAGGCATACTTTGCCTAGCATCTGCTTGCTGCACTGGAGGTGCATTACCTCCATGCCTAGTAACATGTTGAGGTGTAAATGTTGCCTTCTATCTACAAATCTGCAGCAAATGTCTTCTGCATCACAAAGCAAGGATTGTTTTGCTTTGCCATTTCAGCCTTTTTTGCCAAAAGATACCTACCTTACCTTCTGAGGAGGTCAAATATGCAAATATTTACCTCTACTACATTGTTTGTAGTGTGTTGCTATCTTAAGTGATTGCTCATAGCAAATAGCATTCACTGCAAATTCATTAATATCATGAATCCCTAGTGAGAGGTTCTTATTGAAAATTAGTGACCAACACATCTCAGCCAGTATTCTATCAAGGAATGCTTCTAAGACAGTATATTTGTCTGGATATATAGCCATATTTTGTGCATGCTCATGCAAAGTATCAACAAAAACTTGCATACCTAATTTGAACTTGCTCACATTGCAGCACAAATTTCCTGCAGATTATCAGACTCTGTACAAATCAGACAACATTTGCCACTTGCTCAAGACACATCAAGACCTCACCATTCTATGCCCTTCTTCTTCACCTTCTACTGACACAGCACTCTCAGCAATGGCCAAAACCAAAGATTAGTTTGGCTGCCCTCTCCTCCCCAGCTATAACCATGCCACTGGCATCAAGTGCTGCACCACATTTCTGGAAAAACAGTGGCCTTGCACTGGTCATATCCTGGGGGAGCTATGGAAGGAAAATTTGAGGCTGCCAAGCTAGCCATGAAGCAGTTTGTGCTTTAAAAGCTGACAAAGAAAAGGACAAAGCACCCAATAATAAAAGCAAAACAGTCACACAATTCAAGAAAGACAGAAAAGTATACCTCATCAATAACACCACCCTTGCAAAATGATCCACTTTAAGCAATGCCTCCACTGATTTTGTGGGCCTCATGACTGATACCCCCTGCAAAGGAGATATATCTACTGACTTAGATGCAGTTGAGTGGGGCAGATTCATGGCCATCATTGAGGAGGAGGTAGAAATTGAGGCATGAGCCAACATTGACTAGACAAAACATTCACAAGAGACACACAATACATCCCTTGCAAGCATTGCACCACTCAACCAGAACACATGTACACACATCAATAAATAGCCATTCTATGTTGACACCAGAGCAATGATCCACATCTCCCCACACAAAGCTGACTTCATTACTGTCCAACCTACCTTGCCTGAGCCAGTTAAAGGTGTCAGTGGTTCCTCCATCTCTGCATATGGTGTAGGCACCATCAGGCTGAATTTCACAAATGGATCCTGTCTCAAACTCAACAACACCCTGTTCATCCCCCAATTCCTCTGTTTGCCACATCTCATTCACCTCACTTACCCTAACCTCCAATGCTGGTGCCTATCTTGACCACAAAAGTGTCAGAATAATTGATTGCATCACCCAGAAGTCCATTGCAGATGGAGCTCTCCATCCTCAAAAGAGACTACTCTATTAACCTATCCAATGAAGAGGCAGAATATGCCCTTGCAACCCAA
Source organism: Tephrocybe sp. NHM501043 (assembly GCA_018855915.1). Classification (NCBI taxonomy): domain Eukaryota; kingdom Fungi; phylum Basidiomycota; class Agaricomycetes; order Agaricales; family Lyophyllaceae; genus Tephrocybe; species Tephrocybe sp. NHM501043. The sequence goes on from JABCKO010008168.1 coordinate 4,067, forward strand.
CACCCCACAAACCTGGAGACCTGGCATTGTTGCCTCAGTCATGCAAACTTCTAAGCTGTACCCAGCTTATGAGGAATGGAGCAATCTTGGGTGCACAAGCTTCCCTTAAAATCCTGCCAAAATGTGACTCATGGATTCTAGGAAAGCAGACTAGGACTCCAGTACCTAAAATGCAGGATGAGGGGTGGTGAGGGACACATTGATTGGAGATAATATGGGTGGATTTGACAGGTCCTATGTCTGTAAAGTCAAGGTCAGGGAACTATTATATAATAAATGTAGTTGACAAATCTTCCAACTATGTATGGTCCATTCCTCTCAAAAACAAGGATGACACATTCTCAGAACTCTGTGCTTTTGAGAGACTTTAGCAGAACCAGACTGGACTCATAGTTAGAAGGTACAGGGCCAAATTTGATGGCAGACTGGTTAAAGGACAGGGGAGTTACCCATAGAGAGACACACCACACATATCAGCACATATTGGTCAGGTCAAATGCATGCACTACACACTCCAGGGAAAGGTGGTTACCATGAGAATCACTGCTAACCATCCTGAATACCTATGGGACAAATTCTACATGACAGCCTCTCACCTACATAATAAAAAACCCCAACCAAGTCCCTCTGAGGTAATATACCACATGCCAAATGGCATGGAAAGGCACCTGACTACTCCTATATGAGAGAGATAGGCTGTTGAGCCTTTGTCCTGGTCATGAATCACAAACCCAAAATCAATCCTTGGTCCATCAAATGCACTCTGATGGGATATGGTATCAATTCCAAAATATGATTGTTGGAATTGAGCAAACAGAAAAGTCCACTAGTTATATCATGGAAAGTTCAGAGCACCTAACCCCAGCAATTCACCTGATCCACCCCCAAAACTGATCCTTGATGATATACATGACAATAGCACCATATATGACTCAACACCTGCCCCCCAACAAGAACAGCCCAGGCCAGAGGAGGAGCCAACCCAAGAATGCAACAAAGCACCAATTTCCTGACAATCTGCATGTATGCATACCAATACCCACTAAGAAATCTGTCACAGGTGCCCCCTCAAAAACATGCCTGGACTCAATTATGAGCAGAATCGGACAAGGGGAACAACACATCAAGGCACAGCAATTAGCTGCCAAAACTAATGCCCATGATGTAGCCAATTATGTTGCACCTGATGCAGGCACCAAGCAAAACCAGCAGAAAAATTTGAAGTTTTTTTGAAAGAAACATAAACAAAAAATATTAAAATTTTCCATAATCTTTCTGACAAAAAAGTTTAAAATTTATAATTAGAAATACTTGTTAGAAATCACATGATGGGTTTCTAACAAGTGTTTTCTCAGAAAACACTTGAACCATCCCTGAAGTGTGTATGAAGTTCTATATAACAGCCATGTATGCTTATCAAAGGCTGACTGCCTACATCATTTAAAATTTGATGGCATCATCCCAAAACAGAGCAGACCTTTTCAGCTTTCCATACTTTTTGAAGGTTTTACTTGGTATCTGACTACATAGACACCACCTACCTGATGCTGATTGATATATATTTTCCTATACAACATACAAGAGCAGTATAGAATAAAATAGAATCACCAGGACCCAATCATAGCCCCTGTCCAATCCTGATGCCCACCATGATAAGCATTTCCTTCAAAGGTGGGATGTAAACATTGTCACATCTTTACTTTCTCTCCACATAAAGGTGAGGTGGTGAGGAGACCTGAGGTTTTATTTCAAAAGTGTTGCTTTATTTCAAAGTAACATGCATAACAATTTTACTTACACTATGTTTTGTTTCCACCCTAGCTTCTTTGACCAAGAGAAATGTGCTTGAAGAATGTGCCAAAAATCTTTCTTGGTCCACGTCAGCATTGAGATGCCCTCCAAAGCTAGCTAGCAGCCTGCCTGACAAGGATGCAGAGGTGGCATGCAATGCAGCAGTGAGCTCAAGAAGTACAGTCCCATGCACCTAAATGAACACCCTGTCAGAGTGGAGGGCAAGTGTCCCATAGGTCTTTTATCTGAGCAAGGTGTACTAGGGGCAGAATGATAAATGTCTGAGGGGCATTTGAGATTGGAGTAGTTGGCATGGTGAAACATGTGGGAGGTAGCAGCATTTTCCAATCCCAAGAAAGAGAGATTGGCACTGGACTGGACTGGATACCCAAAGGCCAAATATAGACATGCATTGGATTGGAGGAGGGAGTTGTTCTGGGAGAGAAACAAGGCCTGACAGTGTGCAGGCAAGCAGACAGGCAAGAAAACATGCAGCACTGCAAATGGAGAAGAAAAGGTGTGAAGGTATGGTGTTCAACTGTGCATGGGCCACCACTATAGGGCACTCTCTCAAAATCAATTAGCATTCAATACTTGTGATACTTGCCTGCTCCTTGGAGTATTACTTGTTAGGTGTCATGCTGGACACAGTATGGCCAATGTGGCATTGCTTCATAGGCAGTTAGGCAGGCTGAAACCCTAAGACAGTGGGGCACCCTCTAATGTGCTGTCTTTACTCGATGTGTCATGGAAGCTGAGCATGAACAGGTCCTTAAGGGCTCATGGGACTGTGCACTTGCAGAGGATATACAAGAGTGTGATGCAAAGAGGGGGAGGGTGGCAATCCTGATGAGCATGCTGGCAAAAAATACAATATGACATGCTTTGTGGGGCCAAAAGTAGACATAAGAAACAGAGAATAGAAAGAGATGGATTGGCAGGGAGCCAGTTGCAGAAGTGGGGTGGGTTCACAGTGTTAGGATTGGGAGGGAGAGTGAAATGGTGTCAGTGTTTGAACAACAGCAGTCCCTCAACATTCACCATTCACATGTCCAATCCTAACTCTGGCTGATGCTCTTGATACTATAAGCAGTACCATGTTGACATGCAGGATGAGAGGCAGATGGCACTTCCAAACAACTGTGCTGGTATATACAGCTATTCAATGCTCAACATTGGACATTTGACGCACCTACAACAGGGGTTAGCTGTGCCTCCTTGTTTCTCAAGTGTATGGTGTAGCATGGGGGGTCATGGTTGATGAGAGGTGGCTCATCAGGCCCAGTGTTATGCTGGTGGATGGATAGGCAGTAGTGATGATTATAGAAGTCAAAAATGTATTATCATACCTGGACTAAGGGTGATACTCTCTTAGTCATAGCTCATGCTTGTCCAGGAGAGGAAGGAGTGCAATGCATGCAGTGGGCAGGATGGGGCTTGAAAAGGCCATTACCATGCAGTCAAAAGTGGGGAGAGTGAGGTGGGATGGGGATGTGCCTAGAGGATGGGGAATAGGAGTAGTTGTGGAGGGCATCTCTGGGTTTCACTTGATGTGGAGAGGGTAAGGTGTAGGCTTTGATGAAGATCATATACAAATATGTGAGCTGGCAGCCCTCTGAAAGGAGGCACAGGATGAGAGAGGGCATGATTATGGGGAAATGGAAGCATGTGACTTGCATGTTCTTTGTTTTGAACTAGCTAGTGCATGTACACATAGATTTTGACAATCCTTTTGATCCTCAGTGCAATGCCCCTGCAAACATGCTCTCAATGCAATAATACTGTACTTGCTATGGCTGAGCCTGTGACAGCCTTGTGATTCTCCTCATCCCTCTCTGATCTGCCAGAGATGATGGGCAAAGATGATCCTCACTTGATATCTGAACTGGTTGCCAAGTTGGCTGAGGTGACTATGGCATCTGCAGGCTGGTCTGATTAAGCAGATTTATGACCTCAGGGACCCTGAACTTGCCACTACTGATCTTGGAGAGAAATTTGCTGAACTTTTTCTGCTTGCTCCAAAGAGACCAGCTTGTGCAGCCTCACTCACTGTAATGCTGCCTTGGGCTGCCATACCTTCTGACCTTTATCTGACCTCAGGGATTCAAGTGCCCATGGTCAAATCAGGACTCCATCTGGTAACAATTTGTGGAACAATGCATCTCTGGCCATACTGCAGGTGCCTGCAACCCCTCACTGTTTGATAATATCTGGACCCCTTCCTGCTGATGTGTGGTGCATTAGTGGTGGATCTTATATTGGTTCACCTCTTGCTGCTGTTGCTGCAGTGGGATCTGTGTCTGGGACAGAGACTTCTGCAGATTTGCTCACCTCTGTTCCAGGGGCTGGCCCCTCAATACAGGCTGGTACTAAGGGAGGTGGTAGCATGTTTCTTTTGACTAGAGAGTTGGAGAATATCCTGGTCAGGTATGGCAGGGACCTACTCCATAGACTGGGGATGCCAGGTGCAGCTATGAGTCTTCCCTGTTTTGGATTGGGCTTGATGGAGTTTCTGGGAATCCAGCCCTTCTCTGATACCTTACCTGCCTCTTCTGGTGTACCTTGCTCCTCTGAATGTGAGTCTGTCCCTGGGAACCCCTCTGCTCTGCTCAGGCTTGCTACCAGGTATCCAGTTGATGCTGGTCTGGGATTGTGTCCACATGCTCCATGTGCTTTATTGTCAGGCAAGTTACAGTTACCATTCCTGGGGACATACTCCTTTTCTGCAGTATTTGGGGGAGATTTATTGCCCATGGCATCCCATGCCCCCTTTGCAGCACAGAGTACTTCCTTTGTTGGGTGCATGAATTCCTGTATAACCTTGCTTAACAGCAGGGGGTGCCCTGCATGCCTCTTCTGCTGGCTGTGCCAGCTGCACTGTGACCTTTGCATCTCCTGTAGCCTCTTCACGCTCTTCTCACCTGGTCTCTGCCAATAGGCCCATAGTTGGCTCTTCCCCTCTTTCAAGCTCCTGCAGTGGTCTGGCCTTACCTTCCTTCTTGCCTGTGGCACCACTGGTTGGCCCTTCAGGTTCTCCTTTACCAAAGGCATCTGGACCTCACGCACTTCATAGACTCTTGGCACCTGTAGATAATGCACCAGACATTGATCTGCATGCTTTCCCCTTGCTGCCCCAGATTTAGACAGTCCTGAATAAAGGCTGGAAAGTCCACATTCCTCTGAACTACTTTACCATTGAGACCTGCCATCAGACAATAGTGTCAGACTGTGAGCCCACCTCTTCCTACTCTATCACCTCTCTAAGTGAGCTGCATTCCAACAATCCCAAGTTTGATCATTAGGATGAGCATAAAATGATGGACTCAGATTTCTCTCAGGCTTACATAGCCCTCCTTACCACCATTCAAACCTGTCTCAGAGCTGGTCTAAACAGCACTATTGGGGGTCAAACTGCCCAGGTTATTGCTAATGTGTTTGAAACTCATTATCTCACCATTACTTGTCACACAGACTTCAAACCATCTTTCCCTGTTTATCTTGCATATGACATGACCATTCAGCAAGCTTATGTCTAGCATGCTGGGCAAGTTCTGGTTCATTGTTTTAATGAAGTCCTCTTCAACAAGCTGGCTTGCAATCATTCCCAGGACCTGTTGTTGCACTTGATTAGTCACCCCTCTAACCTACTATTTCTTTTGGAAGGCTCCTTGTCCAGACAGTCTTTTCAAGGCAGTGGCTCAAAGTCCTCTTTAGAAGTGGCTTCACATAGATCTGCTGCCTCATCCTGCCATGGGAGCCATGCCAAACCATATATGCAGGATCGAAATAAGAAAACCTCACCTTTATGTTACATGTGCTGCAGCTCCACTGAGCACAGGTTTCCTCAGTGTGAAACCCCTAAATTCTTGCACAGGTTGAGTAAGTGTTGGGTTGATGCTGAAGGCTCAGCCTACAGCTTCAGCTTCAATGGCCCCAGGGGGTGTTGATCTTTAAGGTGCAATTTCAAGCATGCTTGTTCCTTGTGCACTGGGGCCCACCACAGTGCCCAGGCTTGCGTTGCCTGAACCAATGTCCCTGTCTTCAGCACTACCTGTTTCTTCCTCATTTCCTACATTACTCTGAATGAGAAATGGCTAGCCTGGAAGCTACTACCAGGATGGAAGACTGATGGCTGAGACATAGGCTGGGCAGAGATGGTGGCTGTGGATCTGGCAGTCCATTTCTTAATATCAGCAAAATACAACAATTGCCACATTATCATTCATTCCAACAATGCAGGTGTAGTGGGTGCATTATCAGCAGGTTGTTCTCATAATTTGGCTTTGAACTTCATTTTGCATTAAATTGTCTCTAACTTTCAGATGGCATCTATCTGGATCTCCTTACAATGGATATTGACTTCTCATAATACAGCCAACAACCCTTCACATGGTATCTTTCCTTCCAGAAAATTGTTATATCTATTTCCATGTTCAATTCCTACTTATCTAAAATTGTTGGTCAGCCTTCCAATAGCATACAAAGACCTCCCCCCAATTTAATTGTTGATACCTTGTCTATTAATCTTTTTCATTCAACATTCCTTATGATAATCAAAGTGGTCAGCCTTCAACT
>JABCKO010008169.1:0-10413 GCA_018855915.1 Tephrocybe sp. NHM501043
ACGGAGGTAATGAAGAGGTAGGAAAAGTGTGTTAGGTGACAGAGTGTGAGGACCAGGCCAAACGACACGAATAGAACACCGCGCCATAACTTTGCGTCTGCCTGGGGTTTCACTTCTGCCTCGTCCCCCTCGCCGGCGTCTGTTTCGGCGTCATAAAGCACATCAGCCTCGACCTCTTCTAGCGTCAAATACGTCCTCAACAGCCCCAACCTCTGCTTCTCATCCACCGCGCTCCAAACTGCAAACAACACGAGACCAACAACCAAGCCTAGAGGGACTAGTGCACCCCACGCCGAGCGCACGCATTGGGAGCTGAAGTCGAGTGGGCCCTCGTCTGGGGCACACAGCTGCAGCATCGAAATTTGAATGTACGAGTTGGTGGTTCGAAAGGAACTGTTAGAAGAAGCACAGGGTGCTCCATGACCCTGCAAATAAGCGTGATGGCCACAGCCACACGGGATTTTTTTTAGCTCGTACACGTGATCGCTGTGTTTTAACTGGCTGCATCAACTGCTGGGGTATTCTTAGACCTTCACCACATGTTCGTCCTCGGGAAATAGCTTCGCACCCATTGCCAACACATGAGACAAGAGGTAGTGCGGGTTGTTGGAATTAAGTACTTATAAGGAGGCCGTGGATCGGACGTTGACAAGACACTGAGGTCATCATATTTTCAGTGTTTTCATCACTTTGTTTACCTTTCTACCCATTGTCACTTCCTATTGTTTTTTTTTTACTCCGATCTACTATGTATTAAATTGTAAGATGAGGATTCAAAACTAACTTTACTCTAATTAGATCATTGCAAGTGTGTGCTTGATCTATATAAACACAACCATATAACAATTGGCAAAGTAACTCATGCAGGTCGCCCATTTGCTGCACCATCATCTTTCGAGCACGGTGCAAGTGTTGATGACACCAAGGCTCTTGGAAATTGGAGTCAGGGAATGCTTCACAATTGTTATGATCAGACACTGCCTGTTGATGCAATGCTTGCAGCAGTGGCTTTTAATGGAAAGAGGCAGGATTCTTATCTTGTTTCACACAATGTTCTTCATGAGTCAATTAGTAGATCTCACAGATACACATCTCACTCATACAACCAGAGCCTCCACCTGAGCTTCTAACAACAATCTTTCCATGGGTTGAACAAGAACAAGCAACACTTGATCACCATTTGAAGGAGCTTGGCAAATGTGCAGTTGATGCTGCACTATCATGCTTTCTTCCCTCCTCTACCACCTTTGCATTGTGATTCTTCAGGATGCAGCAGCTCTTTATCAAAATCACTCCTCATCCTCAATTTATCATTTCCCTCCCTTCAATTCACCTACATTCCTTTGAATGTCACTAACATGTAAGTACTTGAGTATTCATACTACATATCACTCATCTGATTCTGTCGCTACAGCAAACATAATCACTACATTGACAACATCTATTCCTTCTTCCAGTGTAGCCGGTGCTACATCACCACCACCTCCAGTTATATTGCTGCCACCACTACCTTCTCCACAATCCATATCTCTGCCCACAGCACCTCAGTCACCATCCATGATTTCCTTGTCTGGGAACATATATCCACCCTCAGTTTTCCACTTATCTGAGGACTCTGTTGAGCATAATAAGCAGCTTGCTTATATTGCAAGCCTGGAAGAGAAGTACTTGCCTAGCCATCTTACTAAACACATGTTTGAATGGATTTCCTCTATGACTGAGAGTGCTAAAGATGAATATCTCCCAATATACCAGTACTAAAGACAAGCTAGTAAGCCCCACAATTCAGCAGATCTGGGATGAATGGATGTATGGGCTTGATGGGCATCTTTTGGTCAGTCACTTACTGCAACATGGAGGGCTTGTTGGAACTGCAACCACTCAGCAGCAAAGACTGAGGCATCCTGTCACAAGAAAGTGACAACTCTTATTGAAACTCTTGCTAAGTGGCTGATTTGGAATGTTGAACAAGCACTCAAGTTTCTTGAATCAGCATTTCTAATTCCCACACACTCTATACCACACCTCAGAAGCATGCAAGCTTTTATTGATTGGTTGCAAAAGAAGAATTCAAATTTTATAGAGGATATTAAGAAGGCTGCTGAGTATATAATATGCATTAGGTAGTGCTTGCTATGTTTTTGAACATGCTAATTCTCATTTTGAGGTGTCTAATTAATATTGGCTACATGTGATAGACAAATCTGTTGTTGGTTCCTTTGGGAAGATGTAGTAGATGGAGTTTTTGGACATGGCAGGAATTAGCATGACAATGCATCAAGGCTGGCCAGCAAGAAAAAGAACATCTTCATCTTCTCTTCCTAGCATGAAGAACAACACAGTTAAGAATGGTCTGTGCCAATAAATACGGGGCTTGGTCATCCATTGGCACATCACACCTCATCAGGTATGGAAGTTGGTTAAAGACATGAGTGGCTGCTTAAGCAACAGAGCCAAACAATTGGATACAGAAAGTTTTGGGCTTACCACTGTACTCTACCTTCTCAAATTCTTTGAACCCTGGGAAAAGGTCATGGAGTAAATGGATGCCAAAGCTGTCCAGAAATATGATCATTTATTTAAGGAAAGTATTATGTCCAAGATATACACTGAGTCCAAGATAGAATACAAATAAAAGCCCAAGAATTTAAGTACAGTATTAAGTCCAAAATATATGGCAGTAAGTCAAGATGGAATACAAATAAAAGCCCTAAAAAGAAAGGACAAGACTAGGCTGATAGTGATAGAGAAGTCAGAGGTAGAGGCAGATGTTTCTTTGCCCAATCTTGAAGGACTCCATATAGCTTCAATTGCCCTCAAGGAGGATGGCAAATGGTATTCAATTCTTTGATGATGGTGGAGTTGCTGGTATACACCTTCATCAGATGAGTCACATTAACTGCAACCTGAATGGTCAAACTTTGTATATCCAGAGCATTGTAAATGCACCTAGATGGTATCTTCTTTCCCTAAGAAAAAAAAAACCCATGATGAGAATATCCTGCTGATTTATATGAGAGCTTACCACTAGTATAGCATTGTCTGTAACAGTAGCACAATCCACATTGTTGAACTCCTCCCAGAAATTGGCAGCAAAGCTCCAATACTTGACAACATCTGGATTTTCAAGCTTTCTATTGCCATGAGCATTTATAAAAAGGTCATAATTGCAACATGTCTTTGCAGCAGCTAAAAGCTTTTAAATAATATGCCTGATTTGGCCAGTTGTCAACTGGGAACCCTGTTGTGTTTCAGCCTCTACCAGGGGTGCTGCCATAGCCATTTGAGTCACTCTTGGCATCAGGATAGATCTGTTATATGTCAGTTGTGTTAGATATTCAAGAAAAACAGCTGCAAATGCAGAAATCTTCTAAAATCTTGCACAGTGATAAAGGATCTTTAACAGCAGGAACAAGGATAAAAAAGGGTCAGGTGTACCATAACCAACTGAGAGACTTTGGTGCAAATAAAGTATCTTGTGAATGAAGGGTTCTTGAAATTAGCTGTTCCTACTCTGACTTCACCTAGTACATGAATTCTTGAGAGATCATTTAGAGTGACAGAAAGGAAGAGCAGCTTACCAGTACCAGAGATCTGACAATTACTCTCCTGAAGCTTAATCATGAGCTCCTGAGACCTGATGATCCAGTTTATCTAGGTTCCAGAGGCTTCATCAAAATATCCACTGACAATGAGTGAGAGGTTCAACAGCAATTTATATACAGATAGGTAACACATATATTTAACAAAAATAGTCATTACCTAGGCTGACATTCAGATCAGAACTAGTAAAATACTGTATTATAAAAAAAAATTAGAGGTCAAATGTACAATTAGGGTATTGCTATCATCAATGGAAATAAACTGCATCATTGACACAGGATCCTAACAAGCCACTGGCATATTTGAGGTAACATTGGGAATTGAGGCAATTGAGACAGTGAAAGTAGGAGAGACTGATTGCTGTGGTGCATATGTTGAGGTTTCTGGGATATCTGATGCTGGTGAAGGTGTTGAAGGCTACTGTGTTTTTAGAGGAAGAATTTTTATAGTAGATATGTACATATATGACATTTTAAGTGGCTATAGATCCCAATGTATCTCTGATAAAGTTATCAGGCTTTCATGGTTAATTTTATGGTGCAGCTTCTTAGTATTTGACCTGGTCCAGTACTATTGACCTGTCAATAGCTTCAGGTAATGATCTAGATAAACATGAAGATGTTGGAAGACCAGCAACCTTGCCACCTAGTCTACACCTCAAACCTAATTTATTTCATCAATGCAATAAATGACTGTGTCCCAATTTTAATGGAGCATTGTTCTAATCCAATGCTGAGCATACACCTCTCCTTTTTTACCAAATCCTAGTTTAACATAATGCTCTACACTAGGACTTCAGAGAATATGTCAAGTTTTGATTTCAGAAGCATCTGGGATACCAGGATAGCATTGAGGACAGAAACTACTCATTGTCTGTTGTGCTTGACACCCAGGCTAGACCACAAGAACCACAACTGTTGCCCTTAGACCAAGATGTGGAAGAGTGGCAATATTATATTAAGCCTGGGGAGTCAATTGTTATAGATGTTATTCTCAGCTCCAAAATGGATGATCTGGATTCCAGGAGCTGCCAATGCTCCTTATGTCAGTTTTTGAACCCAGTCCTCACTTGGCATGCCATGCTTAGTATACCAATCCCTTAGGACACTCCCCTTTAGCATTCTGACTCAGATGCTGAGATTAAATGGTAAGTATAAGTTCTCAATGAATATGTACACCACCTTGGGAATAGCCAGTCACTCATGGTCATCTTCCAACCCAGCTCTCAATGCACCACATATTATTGCCAGTCATGTGCATTCTTTGTTGACCCAGTAAGTCTTAATTCTCTCAGATCATGCCCATCAATGATTGAGCTCTTCCCCAAGGCTCAATAGGACTTAGCATTAATCCAGATATTGAAACATTTTTGACAATTTGATGTCCTGTGGGGAGGTCAGCAGCTTCTGGAGACCACCCTTGCAGCTCATCAGGAAGAGCTGAGGGATGGCAGCTTCTGTGATAGTCATGCTTCCTCTATGAGGGAATACTATCCTACTGGGCACACACACATTGAACCTGAATGCTTCCTCTTTGTCCCTAGCAGCCTGCTTATTGAAAGCTAGTTGAAGGAAGCATTTGGTGAAATTATAATCTTCTTGGCATAGATGTGAACAATACTAGTAGATAGCAAGGTTTAATGTAAAAATGATACTCAAGACAGTGTTACACCAAATGTGAGTGCAGATGCAGAAAGTTTCAAAAAAGAGGTTAACTTGCCAACCATAGTATACATATATATACTGCAATGCAACATCATTCAGTTTGGTGATTCAAGACTGTCCCTGGCTGCCCTTATCAGCCAGCCTTAGACTCCTGCTGCAAGCACTCAATCTAGCAGCAAGTGGGAGACTTCTGTTAACCAATACACAGGGACTACAAACCACCCCATAGGTCTACTTCAGATTTTCCTTTATGGTGTACAATTCATCTTCTATTTGCAGGACATTGAATAACCTAGTAGCACTTCACCACCATGTGCACAACTCCTAACCCTTGACTGTTCCTAGTTCACTCACTGCCTATTATGTGTATGCCAATGAGTTACTCAGTGCTGCCAGCATGCACTTACTTGTATGAAGATGAATTTGGGCCTAGGGGTTTTAGTAGTGCTATTGCTCATCCTAAATTATTATATAAGCAGGCTGAGCACAGTCATGAGGCTGCTAAACAACCAATGTGGTGTAGGCATTAAAGGTCTCTATGAAGCAGTGATGAGCTCCATTGAAGGCACATGTTATTACTTGCTTTCAGAATCTGATGAAAGAGCTATGTTGGTATGTCAGTTGCCATTTGACCTTTGGCAAAGGACTTACTGTTGAGAGGCCTCACCAACCAAGTATTCACCATCTGGCCTTGGTTTGTTAGGATAGTGTAGGATATCCATGACTATCATGGCCATTTGCAGAGCATTGTGCAGAGATACAATGTCTGTGTACTCATCAAACTGGAAGAATAGGTTCATAAGATCACAGCCCACTCACATGACATCTGTGTGGCAAAAAAACACATTTGATCTCATTCAAAGAATGGATAGATATAATTCAAGCATTGACCAAATCTTTATCTTCCAGAGGATATCCCAGCAATCCAAGTAGCTTTTCCCATTATCTATCAGTGCACATATAGTTAAAATGACATGGCAGAGAAGAGTCATACCAAAGTCACACAAATTGAAGGCTCTTATGCACCATATTATGTCTGCCTATGGATGTTCTTAGGTGGTTTATTTACATCCTTTTAGGGCTTCAATATTGATATATTATATTAAGACTTCCATCTACAAAGTATACCTTTGCAGGTTCCAATCTCTTATAAATACTGCCATAGTAGGGTCTGCCAGAATGGGGTTGGAGAGATATGATAAATAAGCTGTGATTCAGTATTTGATTCCTGCACAGTAATTGGGGTGTAAGGTACTGAGAAAGGATGAAGGGTGAAATCCAAGGAGGGAATCCAAACCAAATGGTATGCATTCTACAATAGGGCATTCTATCAATGCATCATAGTCCATGTTTATGTTTTATAACATTGGAGACCTATAGAGTATTTGTCAATGATAGGAGTACCAGTGGAGTCACAGAAAGGTAAAATAACTTTTTCTACAATAATGTAGATGGTTGGTTGTATAGAAACTCTAACAGTCAGTGGTATGACCCCAGCATCAACTATGCAAATGTTCTTAAGACCATATACCTTCAGATCTGTATTGACAACACCTTTATCCACCTGATTAGTAGAATATCTCAGGGCATAAATTGTGCCTATCTTCTGTAGTCTATGAATCCATTGTTGTGGTACCTGGAAACTGAGATGCAGTGAGCAGGCAGGTATGCACCCCCATGTACTGGAGTTGTAACACATACTACTGGAGCCCTTATGTGACTTGAGGGATGGCATGGCTGCAACATAATGGGCTAGGGTTGCTGCTGTTATGGCTGATTAGCATGGGCTACATGATGTGTCTGATCCAGAAACAGAATCAGAACAAATTTCTTGACATATACAAATGCTACCATGGCCTGGGTCAAACAGGTGCTGCTGCAGTGCCACAGTGCTGCCATGGGTTGAGGTAAGGAGGAGGGGTGGTACTGTTGTATTGGTATCTAATATATGTAAGATAAGATCCTAGATTTACATTGTGGGTGATCAATCCATGCAATCTACTACTCCACCTGATTGCAAACACTATGTAAGTGACTTCAGGACCTTGACCTTGTGCTGTGCAGGGCTAGGCTGGGCTTACAAGGTTGGGGCATGCAAGGGATAAAGTGGGTGTATAATGTAATAATAATGACAAACCCAATGTCCTTCAATGTAAAATGTTTGCCCTCTTAAAGTCTCAAGACAATAGTACTTCTAGCCCCATCTTGTGAGGATATAAAAAGATTGACACACCCTATGTAACAGAAGATGCAACACACACATAACAAGAGTAACACATATTTTACTGGCTCAGATCTTTCCAAAACCTTTCATTGAAGGAAATCCATCTAATTTTCTCAGCTCAGATTGGATTGATGTTGACAAGCTGAGGGATTTTGTGAATAGTTATAAATTAGATGGATCCAACTTTTCACAAAAGTGAATTTGTTAGGTTAATATGTTGTGCAGCTAAAACCACTTCTCAAAAACCAACTTCAGTCAAGACTGAGCCATCCAGTGCTACACTAGTCAACTCCAAGCCATCAACTAATGCTGAGAACTCCAGAAACTTATTTCAAATGCATCAAATTCAAGAAAATAGCTGTGATATCATTGAAATCCTGTCATCAGATTCTAACAAGCTCACCTGCAAGGCAAACTGCAGAAAGCCTATGAGTTAATCAAGCTCATGGCATGTGCAGTGCAATTATGCCTGCCAGGTGACAAGAATCTTGATGAGGTATTCTAGTTTCTCACAGGGTAGGCAGACCTCTATGGAAACTGAGTCAAATTCCAAGCTTAAGAATTCAATTTGTGGGCTGGATCCAAAGACTTTGGAGGGCTGGAACATAAGGCCTAGGTGCAATTCTAGTTCCAGAGCCCATGATAGGCTTTGCTGTGCAATGAAAGGCTGGAGATTGGAGGCAAAGATGCCCAGGAAGTTGTCAAGCTAGTGGCAGATGCAGGCAAGAAGATTACATTGCAGAATCCAGTGAATTGCTTCTGCAAAAAGTTTGAATATGTATAAGGCAGATTGGCATCCAAATGCAAGTACTATGTCATAGTAAAATTGGTCCTTCCATGTGAAACCAAGCAGAGGCCAGTCCTGCATGCAAACTGGGATGTGGCAAAATGCTGCTTTGAGGTCCAGCTTGATCATTGTTGAGCCAGGCCCTGATGATACAAGGTCTGCTATTGTTTGATCCACCATATTGTAGCAGATAGAGGCTTCCACATCAGGAATGCTGTCATTCACAGAAGATCCCTCTGGCTATGAAAGATGGTGAATATGGTGTACCTTTGAGGAGTGCTTATATGATACTACCCCAAGCAGCAAGGCATGAAAGTTATCAAAAGGCAGTGTGGCAAATAGGCCATGTGTGTGCTCATTGGTGACTTGCACAGCAATGTTGGCAGATAGAGCATGCATTGTTGTGGAGCTCTTGAAGGCAGAGTTTAAGTTAGTACATGATTGACTTAGTGAGCAATCTCCAGTGAAGCCAATATTTGTGCCCAAACATATTATTTGCAATAGAGTAGATACAAATGAAGGGTTGGGATATTCACATAGGTAGTAAGACTATGCCAATTCATTAAGAGATAAGGGTATGTATGGGCCATGGATGGGTGTACCAGAGGGATTGTTAGCTTGTGGTGCTGTGTTAGGGCAGAGCTGTGTTAGGGCAGAGTGGCAGAATGGCAGAAGGGGGGGATTATGTGTGAGGGGTTCCAAGTATGAGAAGCCAGAAAGTTGAGGATGATTAGTGCCTGAAGCATGACTTGGGCAAGAAGGTGGCAGAGGGGGACAACTCACCCAGCTGGCCACCTAATCCTTATGCTGGTGCTTCCTGTGATCAGCCTTCCCACATGTGGTGCATGTGTGTGGCCATCCCCAGAGGCAGGGTGTAGTTGCACATTTCCCTTCATTGAATTTTTTGCAGATCTCACCAGAATTGCTTGGGTTGTGCAATGCAGGCAATGACTTGCTTGCTTTTATTGCAGTTGCTTTGCAGTGTGCATAGATGTGCTTGGACAAGAGGTCTGTGGCTGGCAGGGCCTAATTTGAGTAATCCCAGCTGCCATTTCTGCTCAGCACCTGTTGAAAAATACTGAGTGGTAATTAAATACCATGAACCATTTGTACTTGGTGATTAGCTTCAGAAGATGAGCCTGGTACTGAAAAAATATGCCTATGACTGTGCCATTGTTGATGTGAAAGGCCAGGATGTGAAAGTAGTGCTGGAGAGGGATTACAATGGAGAATGGGTTTGTGTATTCCTTTGCTGTGCCATTGCTGACTTTGAACTGATTTGTTGACCCATTAAAGGTATATGCAGTTTCTTTGTCATGGTTTGTAGAGTCAAGTTTATGCAAGTCAGAAGCTTTGAACTCATGGATAATAATGGCTGTGATGACTGCTGCCTCAACATCAGGAAAAAGGGAATGTAGGGATGAGGGGGCAATAGATGATGCATCATTGCTGGGGAGTCCAGTGATGGGTGGCACAAACTCTGAGACTCTGAGATCTGGGGCAGTAGGCATCAAGACAAGTGGTGGGAGGGTGTCAAGGTGATTGGTTATTCTTTTGATGGCTGAAGCAAGCTCAAGAAGTGATGTGCAGTGCATATGTCTTTGAACTCCTCAGAGGAAATTGGTGCACCAGACATCAAGACAATGGAAGGTTCTGTCATGAAGGATATAGCAGGAGAAACACTTGTAAAGCAGCCATTGGGAGTTTTGCAAAGGTTACTCAATGACGCCTTCAAATATCTCCTCATGCACTCGTGCAGCAAGACAAACACTAGATTTGAATGATGTGATGTTTAGTGCACATGACATCAGTTATAATCTAAGTCTGCAAGCACGGTGTGAGAGGATGTGATTACTGATGTATATGGCTTACCTGTGAGCACAGTGTGAGAGGACAAGGTCCTTCAACTGGCAGCCCAGGTATCTAAGTAGTTTTGTAGAACAAAGGAGTGGCATAAAGGAATTGTGATAATTAGGGCTATGTTGGATATATTTTGGCTGTGTGAGAAATGTGAGGTTGCAAACCCCCCCCCCCCCCCCCAAAAACGAAATCATTCCACCACAAACATAGGAAAAAAACAAATCTATAAATCCACTCCCTACCACGACAACAACGAACCATCACTATATTCACTA